>JAOQMS010000005.1:3272999-3286600 GCA_027563885.1 Erythroxylum longipes
CGAAATAAACAAAGACAATAAACATAATAAGTCTCACGAATTGGCTAACGATTAAACATCCATGTACCTTGACTAGAAGGAATTTAGCTACTCATTACAATAGAGAAAATCCTGGGTTTTCTTGGCTGTCCACGTTTTGCCGTCATCACTCTCTAAAAACACCTCCAAGAGAAAAGCTATTCTACCCCCAAAATAACACTTGACCTAATTTCTCTAAAAGACTCCTTAAATACCCTCTTAATTTGGAGGCTAATGAGCAACAAGGGCCCCCATCTTGCGCCAACATCTCTTCTGGTTGTATCACGACACTTAGGAGTGAATTATGTCCATTGGGCTCAAGTTCCAATGCAGCTGGCCTATAATTTTGTCGACTTACAAATTCTGCAACACAGCTACGGATTACGACATGGCCATGTCGTATTTTAGCATCCAGACTTCACCAATATTTCTTTTGCTCCAAATCAGTCACCTTTTCCACCATTTCCAATAGCTCCACCTGAAATACGCAAACACACAAAACCCACATAAAAGCATACAAAATGTGACAAATAACTATGCAAATGTACGCAAAATATGGACTGAAATATGCATGAATATGCAAGTCATCAATCTTCAACTTCTACAATGAGAAATTACTCCCATTGAACTTTTTAATCTCAAATTTTGCTTCCATTACTTCTATCACGAATAGAATTTAGCTCCCATTATCTCACGTGAAAAGTACTTGTATGTATGAACAGTACCCATATGTGAGTAGTACCATATACGTATGTATGAATAGTACATCAGGTAAGTTCCCAGGAAAGAGAGGTGGGTCACAAACGGACACACTTAAGTACCAAGTCTTTCCTTAGCTAGAACTTTCCTAGACATGCGCTTCCACGTTACCATACCAAAGCTCCACCGCACCAAATGAACCTTTCTCAAGAAAATCTTTTCTGATGTGGAAGATCAGTCAAAATTGCAACCACAGAGCATACTCCGAATTTTCTAGAAAAACACACCTTGGCTCTGATACCAATTGTTGTGAAAAATCGACCAGATTAGAGCAGGTTCATAGCTAAATAGGACTGAAGGAATACTAATGAACACACAGATTTTACGTGAAAAACCCTAAATTAGGCTAAAAACCATGGGTAAGGATAGAAGAATTTTACTACTGGAAAAATTGGAGAATTACAAGGAGAAAACTATCCTCACAAAAATACACAAAATATTTTTGTGTCTCTCTCTTGCTCTTTTCTCTCTCTCCTCACACCTCTCTTAAGATTGGAATGCTTTGCTCTTTCATCTCCTGCCTATTTATAGGCAGGAGCATGAGGATATAGCCGAGCATGGTAGGCACCATGTTTGACCTTCACTATCCACTTTGGTAGGCATCGAATGGTACCTACCATATTTGACAATTTTTTCATCAATTACAAAATCATGATAGATTTATCAACATTTTCTCAGTTATACAAAGAAGTAAAAAGATATACGATTTATGATATGAGTGTGATAAGACCCGTATCTATCTTTTAGGAAAAAATTGTGAGATTCATAGTCAAGGTTATAACTGTTTTAGTTCATGTTTATAATAGTTTTTTTAAAAATTGAAGTTATAAATATATTGAACTTAACAAAAATAAAAGTTATGTACAGCCCTGTGACAGGGTAAACCAAGACAGCCAATCACAACCACAAGTGTACTACTCCACAACCAAAAACACCAACACTATCTATAAGAACCAAGTCGTTCTACTTCTAGGACTTAATTCATCTTGCTTCCCATGCGCGATAAAAAGCTCCTTGATTAATTGAACTATTGTCGTCGCAAGCTCATACTTTGGACATTCCGTTCCTCGATAAAGGCGGCTGCTCCGCTCCCTCCAAATATGATAAATTGCCATCATGAAAGACGTCTTGATCAAAATAAAATCACATTGTCCTTTAGCTGAAAAAAGAAGTATATCATGCATCACTTTAGCCCACTCAAAAGAAAATCTGGGGACCCCAAGCATATGCAATAATCGGCTCCACACTGCTTTTGTATAGGTACACTCAAAGAACAAATGGTTCCGGGATTCATTAACAATTTTGTATAAAACACACAAAGGGTCGAAGGTTCCAAACCATCGATCTTTGGTACGTAGTCTATTTTTAATAGTAAGCCACAGAAGAAAAAAAAGCAGCTTTAGGACACAACACTTGCCTCCAAACTAAGTCCGCCCATGGGACAATAGCAGGGAATTGCCTCCTTATAGTATGAGTAGATTTATTTGTGAACTGCCCACTAGAATGAGCCATCCATTCATAAGTATCAGGTTGAGAAGTCTGCAGGAGCCCATTAACTTGCGCATCAATCAAAGAACCAAACCTGCAAAGGATTAACCTCTCCCTCTCCCGAGTTATCCATGCCAACTTAGTATCCTTAAAAAGCCTTGAACGAAGAGGATAAAAGTCATTCCGCACCCACACTATTGGGACACCAATTATCAAACCAAAACCAAATATTCTCCTCGTTACCTACCCGACATTTGATGTAAGGATATATTAAGTCTCTTAGTTGCAACAAACTCCTAAAGAACCAAGAATGATCATACCTTGCCATAATTTGCCAAAAATTCTGCTCTTTTATTCAATAAGTTTGGACCCATTTAACCCACAACGCTTCCGTGTCAAAAAATAACCTCCATATCCTCTTCATCATCAAAATTCATTGCATTTGAGTGATTGGAATGATGCCCAAACCACCATACTGTTTTGGCAAAGCAATCTCACACCATTTCACCTTGGCTCCCTTACATTGATCATGTTTACCGGTCCAAAGGAATGATTTAAGTATCCGCTCCATGTCTCGGATCACTCTCCTCGGAATTACTACATGGGCAGCCCAATGAAGATGAAAGCTATTGAGAACCGAAATGATCAAAGTAGCTCGAGCTACAAGGGAGAGAAACCGATTTTGCCAAGCACATATTCTACTTTTCAACCTTTCTAAAAGAGGAAGGAAATCAGTATATTTGGGCTTACCCGAGGTGATGGGAACACCCAAATACCTGAACGGAGTTTCCTGTAGGGCCAACCCAACTATATTCGAGAGCGCCTCCAGATTGGACACATCAGAAGAAACCAAGATACTACTCTTCTGAGTATTCATCTTCATACCCGACCAATCAGAAACAAGCTTCATCATGCCCATCATCATAGAAATCACCTGAGGATTCGCCTTACACAAAAGTATAACATCATCAGCATACAACAAATGAGATAATTTTAGTGCACTACAATTATGATGGTATTGAAACCTCCCGTTACACTCCACCAATCTAGATAGTAATCTGGACAGACCTTCCATGGCAAGAGTGAAAAGGTAAGGGGAAAGCGGGTCTCCTTTCCTTAGCCCCCTAGTGATATGAAATGGTGATGAAGGGATGTCATTTACTAATACACTCATCTTAGGGGTTTGGATACATTGGAGTATCCAGTGTTGGAATCTTGGAGGCAACCCTATAGCTTCCAAGCAATCTTTCAGAAATCCCCAGTCAATTGTATCATAGGCTTTGTATAAATCGATCTTAATAGCACAACTCTGAATCTTCTTACCTGTGTGATACTCACCCACCAGTTCTTGCAACAATATAATATTGTCTCCAATACTTCTAGCAGGTAGAAAAGCTCCTTGAGTTTTGTTGACCACCTCTGTCAAAACTAGTTTTAGTCTCTCAGCCAAAAGAGATGAAATAATTTTGTAAACTGTACTGCAACAAGAAATAGGTCGATAATCTGTGATGAATTCCGGCCTCTCCTTCTTGGGAATCAAGCAAATGTATGTATGATTTATCTCCTTCAGAAGCTTTCCGGAAGAGAAAAACTCTAACACCGCTTCCATAAGCAACTGTCCTGTTATATGCCAAGTATGTTGAAAAAAACCAGCAGAATAACCATCCGGACCAGGAGCTTTCGAACTATGTAACCAAAACAAAGCTTCCTTCACTTGTTGAGCAGTAAAAGGAGCATTAAGCATTTCCATCCTTTCTTGACTAGTGTAGTACTCCAGCACATTTTTAACCCCAAACCCACCTCTAACACACTTCACTGACCCTATAAGCTGCATAAAAAACTCTCGAATATGATGTGTAATCGCCAGCTGACCACTGACCCTATTACCCGTCTCATCCTTCAGTTCAGTGATAGTATTGGAGTTCCTACGTGCTAGAATCGAAGCATGAAAAAACTTAGAATTAAAATCTCCTTCTTTAAGCCATAGTTGACGCGACTTCTGTTTAACAATTGCACTTTGCAAAGACAAAGCCTCCTGATATTTGTGGACCCACGTTGCCTCCATAACCCTAAGACCTTCATTCTGCGGATCACTATAGCACTCCCGTTGAATGTCAGCCAATCTATTGCCCAAAACCTGTATATTTTGTGTTCTAGCCTTACTGAACTCTTTAATGGTTGCTTTGGCTAGTTTCAGTTTCAGCATCAGTTGATATGCCTTAAACCCCACCACCTCAGTCCTCCAAACCTGGGAAATCAGTGCCATAAAACCCTCCACCTGTAATAGGCCATTAAAAAATCTGAAAGGAGATCTAGCCCGAACATCAGCACACATCTGTCGAATTACTATGGGCGAATGATCAGAAAGTTGAGGTTCTCCAAACTTAGCTGAAGCAAAAGGGAACGAATTGAGCCAATGTTGATTGACCAAGGCGCGGTCTAGTTTTTTCTGAATAAACATATAACCTTTCTGTTTGTTTTCCCATGTAAACCACTTACCTACACCTATAAGATCCACTAAATCAGTGTTACGAAATAATTGGCTAAGTTCAACTCCTATTCCGCTATGAAAACTCTCCCCTCCCTCTACTTATTTAGAATTTAAACTACAATTAAAATCTCCAATCACCGGCCACGGGTTCTGCATCCCTCCATACACACTCTTCAGCTCCTCCCAAAGTTGGGTGCGTTGGAAAGCAAGATTAGCAGCATAGATAACGGACACTTCAAAGTAGAACTTTCCAATTAGCCAACAATGTAAATGAATGAATTGGTCCCCCATCTTGATCACTTAGGCTGTTAATAAATCTATATTGTACCAACACAGAATCCGACCATTATAGTGGTAGGCATGATTAGAAATCATACCCCATTTAGGCCCCAAAAAATCCCTACAGTGTGGCACTCCATGTGCTTTTATTTTAGTTTCCAAAAGACCCACCAATAACGGATTTTCCATTGCTACTAAATTCTGTAGCATCCTCTTCTTAAGGGGATCATTTAAGCCCCTTGTATTCCATATTAATATTGACATAAAAAGACACCTAAAAAAGACACTCAGGGGAAATAACCCCTTTATGCTTTTTTTTCTTTCCTTTCTTTCTCACCAGAGTCCTCTGAGTAGCCTCACCCAAATTCTTACTCGCCTCACCCAATGCAGTATCTTCCACAACCTCTTTTCCCAAATTGGAGCTAAGCTCAATACCTTCCAACATCACGGCATTCTTTTCACCATGCACCTCCGTGTCTTCCCTACTAGTAGATTGCCCCTCAGCCATTTCAGTACCAACCTCTGTTGCTTCGAATCCTCCAGACTCAGTCCCCTTACCACTTGCATTCGGATCCTCTGACGCCTTATTAAGCTGGGAATGACCAACTTCCGAAGTTGACCTCGAGGGCAATTCCTTCTCCATACTATCACCAACTTGCTCCTGAAGCCCCTGAGACAACCCTTTTTTCCCCTGAGAAGTTTCCTCAATCTGCTCCGGCAGCTTACCTGAAACATTGCCCATCACTTGAGAGACATATGAAACCTCATCAGCTACCAAATCAGAATGCCAACTAGATTTAAACATCCTGCCAGTGGCGACCCATTTTTTAGACACAGTTGTTGGTTTCCAAAGGTACGAAAGGAAGATTACATCCTGAACCAAAGCTCCATCTTCTCCAAGTCGCATAATGGCCAACTTATCAGGTAACTCATCCATTTTCGAAATTTCAATACATATTTTAGCGTACCCAATTCTCTCCATGGTTGTTGTATGAGAATCCATGCAAATTGGTTTACCTAAAGCACTAGCCAAGCAGCTCAAACCTTCCAGAGTCCAGTACTCCATTGGAAGGCCATGAAATTGTACCCAGAGCGGCAGAACGTCTATCGACCCACGGTCTAGCCCCAGTCCTGGCCTCCATTGATGCAAAAACAAGGGTTGATCTCCAATGTGCCAAGGACCCTGTTCAAGGATCTCCCCAGTATTTGAAGACTCAGAAAACTTGAATAGAACTGACCCATCTTCCATTAGCATGGTCTTCTCAAGACCTCTGGTTCGCCAGCGAGCCATAGCCCACGCATGGATCACTGGAAAGGCCACTCTCTTGGACCAGAAAAAACCCACCAGCGCCTTCGACCAAGCTCTTGCGCCAGCCTCGAGCAACTCCAATGGAGGAGAAAACACACCCTCATGCATTACATTGGGGTAATATTTCAGTTGGCCCTTGTGATGTTGCCTCCGCACCTTAGTCCGCCAAGCTCCATTCACCGTCGAAGGTGGAGTGGGTTGCCCAGAATCACGCAGCTCACCACCAACGCCTTCTTGATCTGCAACTCTTGGCCCACGAGACAGAGGAGGAAAATCCTTCGTCGAAGATGGGTCTCCCATTGCCGGGATTCCCACCAGAAAAGAGCGTTCAGATGTTCTCAGAAGCGTTAATGAAAAGACGACCCAATCCCTTGAGAAGAAGGAAACAAAGGTGGCAGGGAAGGGTAAGAAAGAAGGGCATAAAGGTAAAAGACCTAGGGTGGGCGAGAAGGAAAAGTAGAGAGAAGGCAGAGAATTCAAAAGAAGAGAGAGAATCACAAAAATTAACATGTTTAAATTTTATTAACCTTATATGAAAATAAAATTTTGCCAATTTTAAATCCAAGAAAGATTCTAATATTTGTTCGAATCAATGTTAAGTTATGTTGGAATTGGTAAAATGACAAGCTATAAAGAACCGTAAATATTTAGTACGGTTCTATACTAACGAGGATAAAATCAGTCGCTCTTATCATACTAACATATTTACATATAATTAAATATATTTAATTTCTAAATTCGAAAAGACATAAATCATAATTATTTCTATAGCAAAGTTAATTTTATCACACTTATCTTCATTTTTAATATTTATGTTACTGTTTCTAACAAAAAGGGTATCTCATAAATAAATATATGTAAACATAGTTACTTACCGTCCGCTTGGATTGTGGTTGGATTTGAAAAGTTGAGTTCTCCGAGAATCTCAAAAGCGTTGAGGATTGGTGGGAGGGTAGAATCCTCTGTTGGGTTGATAGAAAAATTAACCACTCCTCGGTGTTACAACTATATATTTATTATCCCGAAAATTATTGATATATGACAGGATAAAAGTGAAATCAGATAAGCTCCACAGCGGAGACCTTGTGAAAACTCAGACACTAGAGCATTTTTGAACATATATTACTACCTAAGGCTAGGAAGACTCAAATCTTGTTCATTCAGCAGTGTTGTTATGCTTTTATCTTCTCCTGAGGCCATCTCCAATGACAAAGATTCATTCAGCTCAGCGAGTACATAGCTCATGTCAGGCCTTTGTCTTGCATTTGGTGCAACGCAGGACAGTGCTATCTCCACAGCTTTCCAAGCAGAACTGAGATTGAATTCACCTTGTAACCTCGGATCAACTATGCTCTTAATATCGCCTCTTTCTATCAAGGAATAGGTCCATTGAATTAAGTGACAATGGTAGTCTCCTATTGATACTATTACTGGTTGCCCAGTTATTAGCTCAAGAAGAACTACCCCGAAACCGTAAGTATCAGTTTTTTTGTTGAAAATTCCTGACCCACGGCACCTTTAGGGAGATCAAAATCACAAGTTACAATCATTAAGGTTTTGTTTGATTAGGTGGTTTTTATGGAAGCAACACTTACGATGGATCAAGATACCCAAAAGTGCCAGCAGGTTGAGTAGTGACATGCGTGCTCTTGAGTGTTGTGAGTGCCCTAGACAGCCCAAAATCTGATATTTTGGCTTGCAGATCTCTAGTTAATAAGATGTTGGAAGACTTAAAATCTCTGTGAATTATAGGTGGCTTGCAACCATTGTGTAGATACTCCAGTCCTGCAACATTAATTGGAGAGGGTTAGCTACGCTTTCACATTAATTATATAAAATCTCTGAAGAATTGAGCTTGACCATGTGCTGCATCTACTGCAACTTGAAGTCTCTCCTCCCACCTAATAGCATCTGCTCTTGTTTCTGCAAAACATAAAGAAGTATTCTTTTACTCTGGAGGGAAGTAAACTTGATGAATCGGTTTAATATAAATGGAAGGTTGACCAATGAGGAAAGATCGAAATTTACTTAGTTTATGGTTAATTACCAGACAAATGTTGTTGTAAGTTCCCATTTTCCATATATTCATACACAAGCGCCATAATTTCCTCCTCGTTACAGTAACCAAGCAGAGGGACCAAGTTTCTATGATGAACAACTAATAAGAGTTCAACCTGCATGTTCAAGAATTATCAACCTGTATGTTCTCCAATGAAAGCTTGATAAGAAAACTGTTAGTTGTTTTATATCTAACCTCTGCTAAAAATTCTTTATATCCTTGCTTGGATGACGCAGACAACACCTTAACTGCAACTTGAGTGCCAGCACTTAGGTTGCCAAGATAAACTTTTCCAAATCCTCCTTCTCCAATTACATCTCGGAAATTATTAGTAATGCTTATAATCTCAGAATATTTAAAGGAATGATTCTTTGATTCCACTAATGAACCCTTTCTGCCTTTGGCGACTGTAGAGAAAATGAGAAGATTTTCTATCCCATCTTTAAAAGAGAGTAGAAACCGTAATGAAATGTAGTTTAATGAGAAAATCTGCAAACAAAAGAAAGAAATTTACCTCTGTTCCTTTTCATTATCCATATAATAATCATGATGCTTAGAACGAGAAACACCAGGATGGCAACGATGGACGCAACAATTGGAAGGATCAGATGTTTCTTCGTTTTCTCACAAGGAGCAGTCAAACATAGTTTTGGATTACCATCAAAGCTGGTATTTAATCAGAGTAGAATCAAAATAGCATTCCATCTTTTATGGTAACATCTAACGTTTGTACATTATATGAAGCTAAAGAAAATGTAGAAAAGTATCAAACCTTAATTGCAGTACACCAGTCTTAGCTTTTTCAACAAGAATACGAGGAATTACACCAGAGAGCTTATTCCTATTTAAGTTTCTGCATCGAAAGAAAACAAAAAAAATAATCAGTTATACATCCAATGAAGAAACCTTTTATGGAAACATAGGATCTTGTTAACTTACAGTACATTCAGATTTGGAAGTTGTCCCAAAAATTCAGGCACTGTTCCAGTCAGTTCATTGAATGATAAATCCCTGCAATAAATGAGCTGATTAGTAGTCACAAGTCCTAAAATCTCATTTTGTGCATTACTATGATGAGTAGCTAGCACTTCTATAAAATAAAGGATACTGGTCTTTACAAGTTTTGCATTGCTCTGAGATTTGAAAAGGCTGAAGCTATCTCTCCTCTCAAGCTATTTGAACTGAGGTTCCTGATCACGATTAAGTTGCGCTGAATAAGTAATTGACATATCTCTACTCCTCAGGCAAACATTCCCAAAACTAAACAATTCATGCTTGGTGTGTAAAATTTAAGAAATCTCTTCATCATAATGCTTAAAACATAATTTCGTTTCTCTACAATCAAACACTACTTGTTTGAAAATGAACTCACAATGAGATTATTTTTGAAAGTTCGGCAATTTTGTCATTATTGCTGCATCTCAAACCAGTCCATATGTACATTGAAGGTAGACATGGATCTCCTTGCCAGTCTATTTTATTAATCTTGTAGACTTGTTTTATTTCCATAATAGCATCAACTGCGACATTGTAGCACATGAAAACATAAGAAACTTCACAATTCTCAATCTCAATTTTCAAGCTATCAACTGTGACATCGTATCACATAAGAACATAAAAACTGTTTTAGAATCTCAAACTTCATTTTGTATGGTAGTAGCTACTTCTTGATAGTAGCATTTGCAATTCTGTTAAAAAAAAAAAGGATTTACATGTTTGGAATAAAGCTGAAATTAGAGGAAGAATAAGACAGAAGAACAAATTTGGCAGCAAATTGTTTTTTTTAATCAAAGATATGATTTTTTTTATAAATTAGACATATATAAACAAGATAAAGTATATAATATCACACATCTGATCACTCTTTTGATGAGCAAGGAGGCAACTTCACTTATCTTTCAACTTCTCTCTTTTGTGGTTTAACAATCCTCTTTAATTGCATACGAGTATTGACAAAAATTTCAAACCTCCTTCTTCATTTTAACAAATTTATCTTTTGGCAAATACTTCATATTTTTTTCTCATTGCATTCATCAGGAATCTTAATTAAAGTAGCCTTTTAACTAGAGTTTTCTTATCAACTTTAAAATCAAGATTTATGGCTTTCCTCTACTTTTGAGATGGAGTAACATTTGAATTTTGTCAAGCCTTAAAATTTGCTACCAACTCCATCTCTACTAATTGATAGCCTCATTATCATTCAAAATTTTACTTTTAATAGCCTCTTTCTGCATACTTCCAACATCTTTATTCTTGTATCTAAGTATTTTGTTTTCATCGATGACAAATTCATCAACATTTTCTCAGTTATACAAATTAAGAAGTAAAAAGATTTACGATCTGTGATATGAGTGTGATAAGGCCCGCATCTATATTTCAGGGAAAAAATTGTGAGATTCATGGTCAGGGTTATAACCGTGTTAGTTCATGTTTACGATAGTTAACCTTATATGAAAATAAGTTTTTGTCAATTTTAAATTCAAGAAAGATGTTAATATTTGTTAGAATCAATGTTAAGTCATGTTGGAATTGGTAAAATGACAAGCTGTATAGAACTGTAAATATTTAGTACAGTTCTATACTGATGAGGATAAAAATGATCTGTTGCTCTTATCATACTAACATATTTACATATAATTAAATATATTTAATTTCTAAATTCGAATGGACATAAGTCATAATTATTTCTATAGCAAAGTTAATTTTATCACACTTCATTTTTAATATTTATGTTACTATTTCTAACACAAAGGGTATCTCATAAATAAATAAATAAAATGTAAAGTTGTAAACATAGTGACTTACCATCCGCTTGGTTTGTGGTTGGCTTTGTTAAGCTGAGTTCTTGGAGAATCTCAAAGGCGTTGAGGATTGGTGGGAGCGTAGAATCCTTTGTTCGGTTGATAGAAAAGTTAATCACTCCTCGGGATTTGTTGGAACGAATGGTGAGGGGTTTTGAGTTCTCAAGTGTAAAAGCCCCATAATCGTCTCCGTTTATCGTAACACTGAACTTCCTACGTTGTCCTGGCAAAATCTTCTCAATTTCAGAAAAGTACAAGTTGACATATAAATCATTCCAGGGGCTAGAATCAGTGTAATAATAAGTCAACGAACTACGATTAATCCCTGGCACAGCTGCAGTTCTGAACACTTCTACTGGCACTTTATTGTTATCGTTCTTCTCTTGCATGCCAATATCCAACATGGAGGATTTGACTAAAGCCCAATCAGTATCATTAATAGACCACCATGAGCGATCGTAGGGATCATCCTTGTACCTACGATAGAGAATATTCTACGGCTTAATGAATTCAACTATATAAACGCTCTATATCATATCTGTGTATTGGTTGGATTACTTGTAAACATTTTCCATAAAGCTAACAAAAATGTCACGTATACAAAGAATTCGCAATTTTGATTAGCATACCTGATATTGTACTCGGAAACAAAGCCAACGTCAACTCTCCAAAGAGTATCCAGCGTCGAAAAAGACTGACCTATGTAGCTAGAACTGTTTACTAGCCGTAGTTCCAGTGCTGAAATGAAAGGTATTCCGCCATCCCCGGTGTTTATCAGACACACATGAATGGTATCGCTTGAAGAGAAATGCAAAATCTCAAACATCCACCATGTAGTTGCATCCTTAAATCTAACTTTGGCCCAAAAGTTAACCCCAAGATACAGATCGAACGTTGGGGTTTGATTCTTGCCGTCGTAGTTTCCATAAAGGAAGTGAGCTCTGATTAAGTAGTTGTTATCTCTTCCCTGCTCAGGTTTCAGGGTATAACAATTCCTTGTTCCTTCCTCAAAGCTTCTTAAGTTTAGTAATTGCTTTCCAAAATAAGGATTACTAGAACCATATTCTGGTTGTAAGTTTTTATTTTTTCCAGTGCTCACGAATTCTGAATCTGACTTAAAATAGATTCCTGTGTCCTCATCGATATAATCTGCGTCTACTCCACAGTCTATGCTTATAAAACCTGAGGATGTTGTTAAAGAAATAATGTAGATATATCATTTTACTCGAGCAAAATTAATTCACTAAATAGAACGCCTATGGAGCCTTGGTTCACTATGGCTAACTAGATATAAAACCCTGCAGGTTGCAATTAAGCCCTGCAGGATTTATGTAAAGCTTACCTGGCTTTTCCATGTTGTTCATTTTGGCCATATTTGAGCTGCCAAAATTAGCTGAGAGCAGAACAGAGTAGATCCATATTTCTGTAACCAAAACAAGTGTTTTCGCACCGTTCATAACGCTAGCTGTTGCCTTTTCCAGATTTGTTGAGTTATGATGATAATGTTCAAACCTTACACAACTTAGAAAATATGAAGGTTAATCGTCTATTTCGGGTCAAGGAGTCAACTTCTGAAAAGAGTGTAGGACCGTGCATGTCAGTGATACTCTGACGACAACGCTTTTGAACGTTTCCAGGTCAATGGCAAAGTCAAGTTTAAGCCTGTCCTTTTGTAGCTCTCAGTCTCCTTCTATTGATAAAATCCCACTATCCAATCTATTATAAAATTATTTGACTCAAATTTTTTTTGAATTATAGAAAGAGTTATTGTAAAAAACTAAGTCATTTAAGAAGAAAGACGTAAACGCAAATTCTTGCAAGATTTTCAAAGCCAAGAAAAGTAAATAGAAGTTGTTACAAGTCATAGATTCCTGAAACAAATTCCGTCACGTATCTAAGAATCAATCGCATTATATTTCTTATTAATAAGTAAAAGTATTTTTTAAGAGTTTTTAATATATAAAATATATTTTTAGTTATATAAAAATAAAATAATTTAAAATAAGTTAAACTAGGGAGGTCTACATCATCTCTTTTTTTTAATTATTTTTGACGACACTAATGTACTTCTTCTCACATTAGAATGGAAGGTCGAAATGTAGGCTAGTTACCATTGAGTATACTGGCAAAATGAAAAGGAAGTTAAGAACTTACGCGGCTGAGGTATTATGTGTACGATATTTATGGCTTATTGCGAGTTGGGAGTAACGAACTTGAGACCAGCAAATGCGCCACTTGCAAGGCAGTACCGACACATGTTACTGCCATAGATATTAATATAAAAAAGAAAAAAAAGGAAGCAAGTTGCCTAGGACAACTTGCATGCAAGCTGTAAGCATGCAAGCTGTACTGCATGCAAGCTGTGCTTGCTGCCGCCTCTTTCCTAAGTGTTTAGGA
>JAOQMS010000005.1:3363387-3381318 GCA_027563885.1 Erythroxylum longipes
ATTTTGTAATTTTTAAAAAAATTCAGGGACTATTTCATAAATTTAAAAAATTACCCGAAACGGTATCCGGTATTAACTAGTACTGGTATAGTACCGTACTATAACCCAATTCGGTACCAAATTTGGTACGATATTCGCAACATTGGTAAGAACGTAGGATTATTCTGACTAAATTAAAATACCTAATGTAATAAATAAAAAAAAACGTAAGGTCGAAACATAGGCTACTTATCATTGAGTATGCTGGTACTCAGCGACATGCAACCTCTTAATTGATTGCAGTGACAAGACCGTTCACCGACACCAGCCCAATATTTCGGTAAGAAATTTTTTGTTTATTTTATTTATTTACTTGCCTTTATTTTAAACTTTTTGGTGGTCACCAACATGCAACCTTTTAATCGATTGTGATGACAAGGCCGTTCACTGTCACTAGCCCAATCATTCTGGTGAGATTATTTTAATTTATTTTCTTTATTTACTTGCTTTTATATTAAAAATTTTATTTATATTAAAATTTTATATTTTTATGCAGTCTATTTATTTATGTTTTAATTATCATTTTAAAAACTTTTTTCTGTAAATTTATGGGAAGACAACTTTTTTACTAATTAATATAAAGTTGCGCACTTTTAGATGTTTCTACGTCTTGCGTTCGTCGAAATTCTTATTGAAATGATACTAAACACTAAGCTGTTTTATTGATATTAATGTTTCTAATGATTGATTTGAAATTTTTAAAGAACTATCACGTAAGTCAAATAAAAAAGTTAGTGCCAAAAGACCAATTACCAAATCAAATTAGCTTAGTGCAATCAAAATCAACAGATCAGTTCAGATATATTGATCAGTGAAATTTTGATTAAATTCTTGTTGTTATATGTAGTCATAACTCCTTTTTATTTCAGCTTCACATCTTAATGTACAGTTGTTTTTTAACACTCACCATCTCTTTTCTTTGCATCTAGAAAGCTGAAGAAGCCAAAATTTAAAAGATGAACAATCATAAAAAAAATTGAGACTCACTTCTCAGCCAAGTGATTACTTCTGAACACCGACCATTCATGGACTTAACATGTTTCTTAACAAATTCTATCACGTATATAATATTCAATACCATTATATTTCTTATTAATAAGTGAAAGTATTTTTTTAGAGTTTTTAATATATAAAATATTTATTAGTTATATATAAATAAAAATAATTTTAAATAAGTAAAACCAATAATTAAAAAGGCCAATCGATTCGGCCAATTTAACGGTAAAGATTTTGAGCCGTTTAATTTTTAATTCGAATTTTAAATCTCTAATTTGATTTACTTTAATAACTTTTGTTGTTATAAATCGATCAATAATTAATCGATCAATTTTCATAAATTAATAATTTTTTATAAACTAAAATAAATCAATTAGTTTTCATTTTACAACTTTTTAAATTAACTTCAAATTTTTCGATAGATAAGAACAATCATATTTCAGATTTTTTTTAATTTTGTTCAATCTTTAGCCATCAAATAACGGTTTAATACCAGTTGAACCTTTTAAACCTTAAACCTCTTATATTATCATTTTACCTCCTTGTTCAATTTTTGAAACATTTAGTAAAACCAAGGAGGTCTATATCTTCTTCTCTTTTTTAAATTATTTTTCATAACACTAATGTACTTCTTCTCACATTAAAATGTTATGGAACATCTTCCTTAAAAAGTTTCCAAAACAATTTATGACACTTAATGATTAAATAAAATAATGGCTAAAATACATTTAACTCCCTATATGCTCTCCTTTATTTAAAAAATGAACTTATTACCCTCTTTAACCAAATTAAGGGAGCTTAAAATTCAAAAAGATTTTTTTACCCTTGCACTATGATGATGTCACAATAACTGTACATGTTGCATTTTTTTGGACAAAAGCATCCTTTTAGTCTTTTGTTGACTAAAATACATTAAATTTCTATATTTTTTATTTATTTCATTATGTCCTTTATTTTAAAAGTAAAAATTATTTTAAACTTAGATTACATGTAGACCGTTAATAAATACAAAAAGAAAAAATTACTAAAAATACCATTATTTTTATAATTGTATGTCATGACTATTAATTTATGTACAAAATAAAAAAGGGACTAAAACGATATTTCCATCTAAAAAATGCAAGTACAATTGCGATTATATCAGGGTTAAAAAGTCTCAAGGTTAATCGTCTATATTTGGGGTCAAGGAGTCAACTTCTGAAAAGCGTGTAGGACCGTGCATGTCAGCGAAGTCTACTCTGATGTGTGATGACAATATTTTTGAACGTTTCGAGGTCAATGGTAAAGTCAAGTTTGAGCCTGCCTGCTTCCAGCCATCCAATTCCGTTCAGTTCACGAAATCGTAGTAACCATTCATTATTGCAATACTTCATTTCCAATATAAATGTTGATAACTATATTTTTACAAAAATATAGTTCCTTACACAACTTAGAAAATATTTCGGGTCAAGCAGTCAACTTCTGAAAAGAGTGTAGGACGCTGTATGTCAGCGAAGTCTACTCCGATGTTTTTGAACGTTTCCAGGTCAATGGCAAAGTCAAGTTTGAGCCTGCATGCTTCCAGCCATCCAATTCCGTTCAGTTCACCAAATCGTAGTAACCATTCACTATTGCAATATTTCATTTCTACTATAAATGTTGATAACTATACTTTTATAAAAATATAGTTTCTTACCAGAATTTCTAATTAATATTTTTTTAACATCCAATCTATTATATAATTGTTAGATTCAAATATAGAAAGAAATATTTTAAAAGTTTAAGAAGAAATATAAGAAGAAAGACGTAAGTAATTAACGTAAACTCTTATAAAAATTGTGGACCTAAGAAAAGTGAATAGATTCCTGGACAGCCCCGTAAGTCCAACGACTTGAAGGTAAACCCCTAGACTCCGCCGATATACAAGAAATCTGGTAGCCCAGCAAGGACGTTTGCAGGTCTATGGTTGAAGTCTGCACTTGTCGCCATCCTACAAACGTCTGGTGGGAACTCATATTCCTATATCTTTCTCCGACGCTAATAGACGATTAGCGTGGAGTTCACTCCTGAGGCTGATATATAGACCATTTTCCTGGCATGTGAAGGTTGAAGGCATGCCTCCTTGTCATTTTTCATTTTATTATTTGTGCATATACCAAAAGATAATAAGGTCTTACGCGTTTTCCATACCGTGTGTGTGTGGGAAATTTATTATTGGATAAAAAATAAAATTTTTTATAATTTTACTTAAAAATAATTATTCTAAAAAAAGTTACTATTAAAAATTCAAATTAGAATAGTCTAACAAATTCTATCACATATATAATAATCGATCATATTATATTTCTATTAATAAGCAATACTATTTTTAAAATTTGTAACATAAAAATATATTTTTAATTATATAAAATAATTAAAAAATTAAAAATAAGTAAAAATTAAGGAGATCTAAATTCTTCTTTTAAAATTATTTTTCATAATTCTTCTCACTGTAGAATGCTATGGAAATTTTTTTCTTAAAATTTTTTGTAATAATTACAATTAAAAGTTTATGATACTTATTAACTAAATAAACAATTTTTAAATTTATTTATTTATTTAAAAAGAACACTTCTCCTTTTCAAATATAATTTATTGTCTTAAAAAGTTATAATATCTCTTATTATTATCTCGTGTCTTTTTCTTTTTTTCTTTCTTTAATTTATTTTTTCTCTGTATGACTCCCTTTAAGTTATAAAAAGTTATAATTCATTTTGTTTGTCGTTATTTCTCCCCTTTTTTTTCTTTCTTGTTCATACGTTTTAGTAACATGTCAGCGAGATAACTTTTTCTTTAAAATGCAGTTATTTTTACTTATGTTAGTTACATTTTGTAACTCTTAGACATTTAGATTTTGTGTGAGTTGTCTCACTTGATTGAGGCAGTTGCTTCACTCGACTAGAAAATTAGTTACATGTCTCTTGATCTTTTGTGTTCTAAGTTAGTTGCTTGATTTTTTTTCTAGGGTATTTGCCTCACTTTAAAGATATAATTTTCTTAAACCAGTTGCTCACTAATGTGAGTTGTCTCATTTTACAATGACAAGTGTCTTACCTCAAATACATATTTACTTCACACATTTAGACTAATTGCACAGTTGTGGACTTAGCATAACAAATACGTGAATATTTGGTGAGTAGTAGTAATTTGCTTCCGAATAAAGTCCAAGCAAACAAGGTGATTTTGGCATACAATTTTTTCTAAATATTTTTCTTAGTGACTTCATTCTCAAATTAGTAGCTCAACTCTTAGTATTTGTTCAGTTCTCAATCTTAGCTATTTTTTTTTTATCATTCTCTCTTTAAAATGTGTACTTGTTTCTATCCTAGCAGATATGAGTACCATATTAGGTATCTTTTTTGGTTCTATTTTATTTTATTTATTTACTTATTTAATTTTATTTACCTACTTTTTAGCATATATATCTACTCTTTTAATCTACATCATTTTTTCATTGTCACATTTGCATGTGAGTCTACCGGAAACAGTCTCTTTATTTTGTAAGAGTAAAGATACGTACTATTAGATCTCTCCAGACCCTGCTTTGATGCGAGACTCAGAATAGATGTGATGATGATGGTGATAATTTAGACTAATTGCATCATCCTTGAACATTTGTGTTTCAAGTGAATTTCTTCACTTTACTAGAATAGTTGTTTCGTCTTTAAAATAAAATTATTTAATTATATTGTATTATTTTTTGGGTTTTAGATATTTATTTTTTTCATTTGAGTGATTCTTTCAATGAACATAGTTTTCTCAACTTAAAACTTAAAAGTATAAAAAAAGAGGGTGAGAGAAAGAAGGAGAATGAGAGTAAGGTACAATTTTTAAAAGTTATATAATAAAGAAAGAGATAAAAAGATATCATAAAACCTTTAATTAGAAGTTAATTTTTAAGTTATTTTATCAATTACTTTAACAAAATATTAATAAAAATAAGTTTAAATTGAATTGTTTAATATTTAAAATTTTAGATAATTAATTGAAAATTAAAAAATTGAACATTTGAACAACCTTTTAAAAAAGTCTATAACTTTTTAATTTATTATCCTGAAAATTATTTGTACATAACAGGACGAAAGTGACACTAGGTAAGCTTTCGTGGAAATTAAGACATCAAAACATTTTTGAACATATATTACTATCTAACACTAGGAAGACTCAAATCTTGTTGATTCAGCAACATTGTTATGCTTTTATCCTCTTCTAAGGTCATCTCTAATGACAAAGATTCCTTCAGCTCAGCGAGTACATAGCTCATGTCAGGTCTTTGTGTTGCATTTGGTGCAACGCAGGATATTGCTATCTCCACAGATTTCCACGCGGAATTGAGGTTGACTTCACCTTGTAATTTTGGATCAACTATTCTCTTGATATCGCCTCTTTCTATCAAAGAATGAGTCCATTGAATTATATGACAATGGTACTCTTCTACTGGAATTATTATTGGTTGCCCAGTTATTAGCTCAAGCAGAACTACCCCAAAACTATATGTATCAGTTTTCTTGTTGAAAATTCCTGATGCATGGAACCTTTATGGAGATAAAAATGACAAGTTATAACCACTAAGATTTTGTTTGATCCGGAGGTTTTTAAGGAAGCAGACCATTTACACTTACGATGGATCAAGATACCCTAAAGTGCCAGCAGGTTGAGTAGTGACATGGGTGTCCTTAAGTGTTGTGAGTGCCCTAGACAACCCAAAATATCCATGATCAAGTTTGAGTATGTTGCATATACCTCGATGGTGTAAGAGGCGATATGGTTGGTAGATTTTTTAGGAGCCTCAACATTATCAGGCATCTTCGTGAGGCCACAGTTATCTATATTGTGATAACACAGCTGCTATAGCTTATTTAAAAGACCCGAAGTATCATGGAAAGACAAAACACATAGATACTCGCTACCACTTCATCCGTGATATCATTGCACAAGGACATGTGGTCTTAAAGCATATCTCTACGAGAGATATGATAGTTGATCCTTTTACTAAACCTATTACTAGAGATGCTTTTCAAAAGCACGTTAAGGATTTAGGTTTGTTGAGGATTTGATGTATTTGTACATTTACTTATGCATTAATGAAATATATTTTTCATTTTAATCTTGTGTGAATTTGCATAGTAGATTAAGGTTTAATTGAAAATGACACATATCTAAAATGTTGTCACCAGGCATGATGTTTGCTCTCTCACACGAGAACATCACCCCAATGCTATGATAGCGTGTGGGATGAAACAAAGTATTGCAAGGTACAAAATGATAGGCAATCTCCTTAGTTACTATGGCATGATTAAAGATTTTGTATGTCGCCTTAGCTGACTACTAAGATGAGACTTGTTTAGTTAAACATGGAAAGTTTATCCATGTAGCCTGTATGAAGTCGGATTTGAGTCTATGGTGGCTCAAGTCAGTCACTTCCTAGAGTGATTGGACAATATTTCGTATGGTGTTATTTAGAGCTTGACAAACCCTTAGTGGGAGCTCCACCATAACATGCACTTCATACTGCATGTGCTTAAGACGACCGAATAAAGGAGTGATGAATAGGTCCCTTCTTCATCACTGTGTGAGCCCTGTGGACATCTAGTCCACCTCTATACCTTTTGGAACTTTAACCTGTGTCATGAAGTTAAGAATTGGTGTTACCACTTTAGCATATTATCCAAAGGCCAGGAATGATATGGTCTAGTGGGGTATGACTAGGAAAGCAGCTAAGACTTCATGGATTGACATGAGCGTCTAATAAAAAATCATTTTGATATTACATAAGCTATTTGTGACTCATTTCCTGGACGGTTACAAAGACATTAGTTGTCATCAGGCGTGAGTTGTCTATATGGTAACCATGAGTACAAATACATTGTAAGATTTTTGTATAGCTCTTTGTGAAAAGAGAGATCAGAGATGCAAAATCTAGTGTGATTAGAAAGGATTTGGGTTATAACGAGATCTTGACTGACGTTACATTAGTTTGATGGTGACTTAATGTAACAATCTTTGTCGGTACCTTTCTCGTATGGTCGTACGCTCCACTTCCTGTATGATAGTGAGAATAAATATTTGAGGTTGAAAAATACAACATGAGTTGCCATAAACAAAGCATCTATTGCTACGAATAGGCATGTTTTGCTCTTTCTATAATGGAACATATGTTGTTGCCATTGTGTACAAGTGGGAGATGTAGCAAAGTAGTGTGTCCACATTGGCACAAGTAAACTAATATGGACAAATAAGTTAGGTCTTAAAAGAAAGATAAACCTTACAAGTAAGTGGTTACTTGTTGGAAAGTCCAACCCCTTCCCCATTTTCTCCGCATAAGTTGCAAAAGAGAGGATGTAAAAAAAAAAAAAAAAGGAAGAAAGGCTTCTCTCTCCCACACTTGCTCTCCCAAGAACATTGAGTTTTACCTCATGTTCTTATCTCTTTGAGCCACCATTCACAAGGTTTGAGATTTGGGTTGTGAATTAGAGTGAGTAACTCAAGTAGCTGCTCACAACATCAAAAAAGGATAAATTCAAGTTACTTGGAGCCATTAGAGTACAAAGTGGACTTGTAAAACAAGTACAAGGACAAAAGGACGTCAAAATAGGAGAAGTAAGGTCTCACCATACCTTCCAACATTGGTATCGACATAAATTAACAATTAGTCACATAGATAAATAATTAACCAATTTATTCCTAACATAAATAAAAATCATTTAACATATAAAAGAAATAAATAATAAAATACAAATCATAACATATATGAAATGCATCTTAAATTCATGAATATAATACACAATTATCAAGCATGAAAACCCAAGTTAATAGCCAAAAAAATTATTTTACTTATGTAATTAAGCAAAACCTCAAATTAGGCTAACAAATAACTCAAAAATTTGAAAAAATTTAATAAACGGCCCTCTTGGGTGGCCCCATGTGCCCCACATGCCCCTAGAGCACGTATGAGAAGTAGCTGTATGGCTTCAGAAAACCCAGATTTTTTGAAAATTTCAGTCTTTCATGGCCAAAATCCCACTTCGAACTATTATTTTTCACTCATTTCAACTCCGATTTGAGCATATGATCTACCGTTGGAAAGATAATGTGACAAGGAACATATCCATATACATATATCATACAAAATAGTATTTTAACAGTTCAGAAAATGGGCCTAAACTTTCCTAAAACACATGCTGCGGATGAATACATTCATATTAAACCCAGATTTTCCAGAATTTCAGAATTTCATGGCCATGATGCACACTTCGGGCAATCGTGTTTTACTCATTTTAACTCCGATTTGAGCATATAATATACTGTTGGAAAGATAATGTGACAAAGAACACATTCATATACATATCTCATATAGAACAGTATTTTAACAGGTTGAAAAAGGGCCTAAACTTTGAAAAAACTCATATTTTTCCATAAATTCATCATGCGATATCTCTCTCATTTCAAATCCATTTTTCACCAAATTTTGGACACAAGTTTCTAACATTATAAGGAACATATCCATACCAAAATTTCAAGCTAAAACAAAGCACATGAAAATTCGACATTAATGGTCATGTTACACATGCATGAACAAATTTCAACATATATGACATATTATTCTCATCTAGAAAAATTTGAAGGATGAAAGCAAGCTATACATACTCTGATACCAATATTAAAAAGTGTGATGAGACCTTACCTCTCCTATTTTGACAAGTCCCTTTGTCCTTGTGCTTACTTTACAAGTCCAACTTGTACTCTAATAGCTCCACGTAACTCGAAGTTGCCCTTTCTTGATGTTGTGAGTAGCTATTAGAGTTATTCACTCTAATTCACATCTTAAATCTCAAGCCTTGTGAATGGTAGCTCAAAGAGATAAAAACATGAGGGAGAACTTAATATTCTTAGGAGAGTAAGTATGGGAGAGAGAAGCCTTTCTTCTTCTTTTTTAACATCTTCTCTTTTGCAACTTATGCAGAGAAAATGGAGAAGGGTTGGACATTTCAACAAATAACTACTTATAAGTTTTGTCTTCCTTATAAAACCTAACTTATTTGTCCACGTTGGTTTACTTGTGCCAATGTGAACACACTACTTTGCTATTGTTTAGTGGACTGAGAGGGAAGATAGCCCAGAAAGAGCACTTGAATCCCTGCGAGTGTCCTTATGCCATCTGGAAATATGTAGTATTAAAATGCTGATACAGAAATTTATCTGTCTTACAATTGCTTTTATCATGTCAGGGACTTGTCAAACAATAATTTAACTGGCTCAATCCCTGACTTCCTGTCACAGTTGTCTTCCTTGAAAGTCTTGTAAGCTAGTTTCTATTAAGAATAAAATCAATTATAGTGTGGAAAGTTATCAGAACTATAAAATTTTCTGTCGCTGTAGAAACTTAGCAGGAAACAATCTGACAAGTGCAGTTCCAATTGCCCTCATCCAAAAATCCCAAGAGGGTTCTTTGCTTCTAAGGTCTGACTTCATGTACCAAAATAGATGTCTCCCTAACAATTCTCGTTTTCCCATTTCTTCTTTCTTTCAGCATTTTGTAAAATCATCATAAGAACATCCGGCTCTTATCATATAAATGATAAGAACAAATTGGTGTTGGGTACTTATACTTACATGTCCTACTTTTGTTCTCACTTTTATCATCAATTCAAGCGTGGATGGAAAGGCATACCTCTACACATCGATTTCATGCAACAACAAGAACAACAACCAAAATGACGTTGTTGCTCGAGTGGTTGCATCAGTTGCTGCCTTCTTTGTCATTGCAGTATTAGCGACCATATTTTGGAGCCGAAAAAGAAGAAAACAAGGTATGACTTTCTCTAGAAACCAGTCAAACTTCAGAAACATAGATTTAAATCTACACTATGAGAAGCTTTGAACATGAAATTGCCGTGTATTTTCTACTGAACAGTGTGAAACATGTAATTTTCTGCAGCCAGAGAGAAGGACGCTGAAAGCAGCAAGACAAATGACCGTCTAGAACTTAAGAGGCGACAATTCAGTTACTCCGAAATTCTGAAAATCACAAACAATTTTGAGAAAGTACTTGGTAAGGGAGGATTTGGATCAGTTTACTATGGCTGTTTGGATGATACTCAAGTTGCTGTAAAGGTGCTCTCTCCAGCCTCAAGGCAAGGGTATAAGCTGAGGTACCTAAAAACACTGCCTCCTGGAAGTATTTAGGCTCATTTGGCTTCCCACAAATATATGGTACATTGCATAAACTGTTTTTTGCATTCATGATAACAGGTTAAACTTCTTCTGAGAGTTCATCACAGAAACTTGACTACCCTTGTTGGATACTGCTGTGAAGATACCAACATGGCGCTAATCTAAGAGTTCATGGCTGATGGAAACTTAGAAGATCATCTCTCAGGTTTTTCTATGCAGCTCCACTATCCTTTTCAAGGAAACAGAAAATACATGACACCAAATTAGTTTAGAGCCTTAGACAGGTTTTTCATGGATGCAGATAAGAGCAAAGAAACCTTAAGTTGGGAGTTAACCCTTCAAATAGCGCCCTCGATGCAGCTCAAGGTCAGTAGTCAGATACATCAATGCTATACTTTCATTTTCATTTTCTTGGTCTTGACATTTTCTGCAATCTGAAATGGAGGATTGGAGTATCTCCACAATGGGTATAAGCCTCCAATTGTGCACAGAGATGTGAAGACCACAAACATATTACTGGACGATAAGTTACGAGCCAAGCTATCCGATTTTGGACTGTCAAGATCTTTCCTAGTCGAAGATGACACTCATGTTTCGACCACAGTTGCTGGAACTCCTGGCTATCTAGACCCTGAGTGAGCATTTTCTGCCTAGAAGTTTTTCTTTCCCTAAACAGATAGAAGTTGATCAAGTTAGCAACGTCTTATTGGCAATGCAGGATTCATGGAACAAACTGGTTCACTGAAAAAACCGATGGGTACAGCTTCGGTGTTGTCCTCCTGAAGATAATCACAAACCAACCTGTGATTGCCAGGGCCTCTGAGAACATCCACATAACACAGTGTGTTACTCCCCTGATCACAAATGGCGATATTGAAACTATTGTGGATCATAGATTATCAGGAGCCTACAGCGTAAACTCTGTGTCACTTCAAGAAAAATGAACTTTAGTGACGGAAATTACCGACCAAAAACCTAAACATTTCGTCGGCAAGCTAAATTACTGACAGAATTTACAACAGACAAAGTCGTCATAGAAACGACCTTAGGTAATAATTTGTGACGAAATAAAGAATGTCCATTTTGTGTAACTGACGGTGAATATATCGACGGACGTTCTACGCTATCTTCGGTCAGTAAAGTTACCGACAGACATGATTTGTCTGTTAACAACGTTACCGACGGAATTGGTTAGTCCGTCGGTGAGTTAATGTCAACATTACCCACGATTATTAGTTATCCGTCAGTAAATTTACTGAAACTGTTTTTTAAAGTTTCTCGTCATTAAAATTTATTTGATGATCTTTTAGTTGATACATAATTTAAACAGTTATGAGTTATTTGTGCATAATATTTTGATTTGTTTCTACATTTAATTTGTTCAAACAAAAGGTTGATTGATGATATAAAGTAAAAATTATCTTAATTGATAATAAAAAAATTATTTTGTACATAATAAGTATTTGTAATTCATACAAAATGACTACAAGTATGCTATTCATTTGATGACCGCGGATACTCTGATTGCTGCAATAAGGTGTTACCCCTCCCTTTCAACTTATCCACCTCATTACGGAGCTGAGCTATGTACTCTATCGACTGTTGTAACTGAGTTGCCAAAGTCTGTACTGTGCTTCGAAGCTCATAGACTTCATTGAGTGTGGACTGCCTACTAGATGCTACAGTACTGGACGTGGAGGATTGCAAATGACATGTGTTCGCAAATAAACCTAAGTTGAATATCCTTACACGACAGTCCCTACCACTCACTGCATAAAGATAGGTTTGAGTCTCATCAACATCTTCAGACTGCTGACACTATCGTTGAATGCTTTCTTGTATTTGGTCCTATCAGAAGGCAATGTCAATGTTAGTAAGTGATAATTATTAAGCATTAATATTAAATCATAAATTTCACATATATTTAGTTCTCTATATCAGGTGTTGACAAAGGTTACACCAACATACTTCTTAATGTGAGTGTGCAAAAAGAGCTGATGGGGTGTAGGCTTCTTGCCCATAAACTTTTCCTACATCAGAATAAAATGTTATAATTGAACTACAATTTATAAAAATTTCGACAAAAATTTCTTTATTTTTATGATATTTGCCCCCTATTGAATAAAGAAAATAACTCAAAATCACAGTTATATATAGCACTAGACATTTATAACATTATCATTCTCCATAATACACATATTTTCATTTCAAAATTCACACATCAAATTAAATTGAAATACACCAAAGTAAAAAAATCATAATATAATTGTAAAGTGTAGATACTTACAAGTCTCTCTGTATACTCGTGGTGTAATAGATCCTTCAGTATGTACGGAAAAACTCTCTCCCCCTGGTCCTCCACGTCTGTTGATAAAATTACACGCTGAAATAGACATTGCCTTGGGGATGTCCAATACTGCTGCCAACGACTCCATATTTTTTCAGAAATATAAGGCGGTCATACACTGGCCTTGTGTATCGCACCAACAAAGTCTTGATAATGTGTACCTGCTTGTCTCTCTCATACTTTATGCATGGCCGCGTCAAATTCAGAATCCCAAAAAAATCTTTTTGAAATAAAAGGAAAAACATACGATAAGTACTTATAATGTAATAATATTTATCTAATTAATGTATAAAAATAAATTAAAAAAGAAAATAAAAATTCTTTTGTACCTCAAACTCCTGATGGTAAAATTCCTTTGTTGTCTGAAAGATATTCTTCCATATATAACCCTCAAGATCAATCTTCTCTTTGAATTTGGATGTCATGTTTCTCGAGCACGATCTAGACGGAATCAACCTAATATTAAAAAAATTAATTTAATACCATTTTTTAGATTTAAACCTATAACTTAATTATAAACATATGGTGTTTCATGTATTTTCACTTACAGATTATTGACAATTGTGATGTAAGTTCTTCTATCAGCTCCCTCAGCTCCAGTCTAGAGGCTGCCTCTTTCATCTGCATCATTTATCCCTGATATCTTTATCAGTATAGGGTTGGTGGATGGTGTAGTAGCAGGTACGGAAGGTGATGCTTCATTTTCAAGTGAGTAGCTGGAGGTACAACATCTGATTCAGTTCTAGCTGCAGAATGTGATGCTTCACCTATACAGTAACTAGTTTCGAATCGTGGTCTGAACCTTGGTGGCATCATATCATGTTTTCTCTTTGGTGGCATATTTCAACCTAACATTCATATTTGATTGAATATTCCATAATATAACAATTTCAATTTAGTATTTCACACAATATATTGAAAAGGAAATAATTGGTTTATTGAATATAATATTCTATTACAAACACAAATTAATCGCTATTAGCACTTAATTGTAAATCAAAATCATCTTCTTCTTCTTTTTCTGAAGAATTAGAATCAAACTCAGGCTCCTCTTTAGATCTCTCGCCCTCCTCATCCTCTCCAGATGAAATTTCAACATATTCATTATTTAGATCATTCAAAAGTTTATTCTCATCATATGTAACAGATCCATTTATTTCATAAACATCTTCTTGAAATGCTTCACTTTTAATTCTCTATTCTCCTTTTCCATGTGATTCAAAAACACCTCTAAGTTTAACTTTACAAACGGCCAACCAATCTGACTTATCTCATTGTAAGTTAGGAAAAGGGACAAAATACACCTAAATCGCTTGCATTGCCAATACGAAAGTTCAAATTGTCTAAATCTTCTTCGTTTGTTGATTTTAACTAGATTGTATCGGCTATGCACTACTTTTATACCAACATTTGGAGTTGGATCAAACCAGTCACACTTAAATATTACACTTTGTTTTACTGGCAATACAGGTTACTCAATTTCAGGTATCTCAATAATTTTACCATAGTAATCCATCAATTCTTCCTGTATGCAAACTACACTATTTACTGTTTTCATATTATGACCATGATATTATGTATGATATTTGTATCCATTAACAAAATACAATGGATACGATTTAACAATTCGTAAAAGTCCCTTCGCAAGATCACATATGAACTTGTTCTCTATTAGATTTTCCAAGGCCTACATAAAAGAAATTATCATATTAAACAATATAATGTCATTTGAACACTTAAATCTTATAATTCAATCATTTCAATAATTGTAATTGAAAACTTAAATATTTCTCGAACCATCGAGGAAAGTGTCTTCAAAATTTTTTATTGATATCATCCTATGTTTTGTCGGGCATTAGCTCATGTAACCATTCCTAGTATAATCTAAAAACATTATTATGTATTTCAGTTGTGAATAACACTAAATTTCAAAACCTAAATGATCAATTTCAACTTACTGCATGAAAGTTTGAACCTCTTGACATTCAATAAAATGTAACCATGGGCAACCTCAATTTCTTCCTTTGTTAATATTTTTCTTATCGAACATCCATATGTTCATCCAGGATATGTGAAAATGGATAAGTTGCCCTCAGCAGTACTCGTTCCTCCCCTATCATCATTACGAGGAACTTTTCTTTCTCTTGTGTAAACTTGCGACTCAAAATAATGTAAACAAAATGTCCTAGTTTCCTTCACTAAATAAGTATTATATATCGAAATTGTGCAAACTATACCTAAGTAATAAATTTAATCATGAAAGGGAAATTTTTACACCTAGAGAAATAAACAAAAAGGAGAATGGTTCCTTAGGAAAAAGTTAAACATGGTGTTATTAAATCAACAACAACTAGAGATTTATCCATAGAGAAAAAGCTGCAATTAAAAACGATTACTATCTGATCACTTACATTTTAAAACATATTTAACATCCAAAAGAAGCATTATCTATTCATATTTAACAACTACATGGCGAATGATGTAGGTTTTGAGGAAGATATCACCAAAGGAGTAAGAAGTAACTTGCAAGCCGCTAAACAATACACTTGCATAAGGAAATTGCAAATAATAAAATATGAGCTAAAGAAACTCAATGGAAAGGAGGTTGTAGACAAACAAATGGAGGTAAAGGAAATAAAAAAAGTTATGACTAATTCAAAGAAATCTCAATAATTCTCTAGGAGTTTTAAGACTTTAAGAGTAGGGGAAGCTAGCAATTTCAGATACAATCAAGCAGCTAAGTTTCATCACTCTCTCACCAAGTTAAGAATAAAGAACCAATAAGTGAAAAAAATAGACAAGAATACAACTGTCAACTAAAAGACTATCATATCTAGGAAAAATATTAATAGAATTGTTTCTCCTCAAGACTAACACAGCTCTTGGGTGTATTTATAAGAAGATATTAAATGAGATATTATCATGTTCTTCACCAACACTCTAAAAACACTTGCTAATGCACTCTTTTTTATTAAATTAAGGAGGAACGTCATTGTTAATCCAATCACTGAACATGATACATTGCTCTTAGTTGATGTATTTATTATCTTAGTGCACAAATCATATTTCACCTTATAGTTCTCATACAATTTTTAAGAATGAATCTATAATGGTTAATTATAAACTCAACAGTTAAGAATAAAGAGAATACATTCAACCAACAAATAATTTGATCATGCATTAATAATCAATAATTAATAATACATTACAAGCTATATCCCTAAACCTAACTAGGATTTTTAGCCGCTAAACATAACTAAATCAAAACACAAACAAATTAATGTTAACATAAGGGAAAGAATGAAGAAAAGAATTAGAGAAATTGTTAAGATCTCCTCTAATCTTGCTTCCAATCCTATTTTGATGCTAAGAAAAAATAAAACCATGAAAACTCCAGTAAGGTGGTTGTCAAACACGCTCCAAAAATATCCTAAGTTAATGAAGTATTTATGGTTATACAAATAGTCTTAAGTTGCTTGTACCGGTAATTTAATACATCCAAAGGATATTATTTTGCTTCTAACACCAATGTTGGTTAGCTTTTGAAACTTCTTGCATAAGTATTATAACAAGTAAAATGCCTAACATCAAGTTGAACTCTCACATCGGTTAGATTTTGTTTCTCAACATTTTCCATCCAATATTAGATCGATGCCTTACACCATGTTTTAACCTAAAATAGTTAGGTGCTAATACTTTAGTTTTTAAACCTCATAAAAGACAAGAACATGTCTCCTTTGCAGTCTAACTCCTGTTAGGCTTTTTCTACCAACTTATCCAATTGTCGACTTCTTCAAAAATCAACCTCTGATGCCTTTTACAAAGTTGTTCATCTTGTTAGCTTCTAAATAATTCCTAAATCACCTCTTGATTGGACAACTATGAAAAAAATTGTGCATAATTTCAAGGTTTCTCCTTAAAATCATCACTTATAAGACAATAAACTACATATATGAAAATATAATATCATCTATATAAAAACATTCTATAAAAGATGTCAAATTACAACAAATTTAACCCCTAATAACATGTAAAATATTAACTTATCAAAATATCTCAACTTAACTTTATACTTTTTCTTAAGCAATCAACAATAACAAACCTTAGCCACTAACCTAAACTCAACTAAAATAAAAAATACTTCCACTTTTATAGGTATGCAGTGACATTTAGCATACTCCATAAGGATTTAAACCCTTAGGTGTCTCTAGAGAAAAAATTATAGTCTCCTAAGGGTTTACTTAAATGCTACCAATAAACATTAATCAAAACTGATTATTAACTTTAAAATTAACAATAAAAAGTTATACAATTTTAAGTCTATCAAATTACAAAATTAAAAAATATAATATTTCTTAAGTAGATCACTATACAAACAAAACTAAATAAACAATATTCTGCCTCCTTCGTTAAGTTTAAACACTATAATTTGACATTTTCTCACAAGATATCACTCATTTGTATAAGTGTTTGAAATTTTGATAAGGTACTCTCATCATCTTCTTATGAATTGAACTTATCATAACCTTGAAAATCATTTAATATCCAATATTTAAATAGATATATAAAGCCAAAAATTATAAGGACTTTGAATAGGATTGTAGTGAGTCCAAAAGGGATAAATGAGTTAAATATTAAAAGTGAATAAGAGAAAAAAAAGTTTTGTAATTAATAGAGCAAGAGCAAATAAAGTAAAAGAGCATATACACACACATTACGTCACCAACTCCTTATATCTTTGCAATAACCCCTTTTTCCTTCATTATTTTCAAGCATAGGAAGCATGCCAGTCAAAATTTTTTACAAAGTTTTCTTTTTGTTCAGTATTTGTATTTTGAATTTCTTTCTTTTATTTATATTTTTTCAATTCGCACAAATTTTCCTTTTTTTTTTACATTACCTTATTCATATATATAACTATCTCCCTCACACTAATCTCTTTGTGTATAATACGTAATAACCATGACAAATCACAAATAGAAGCTCGATTAATCATGAATTATAGAGTAATTACTTATTTTTCTTTTAGGCTCAAGGTTCTTTATAAAAGGTTATAAAAAGGCTAAAATTTCAAATAAGGATCAACTGGGTTCACTAATGAATTAATATACAAAAAGGATAGGCAAGTTGAATCAAACTCCATTGTAAGTTTCTTTGTCACTTTAATGCTAGTATACATCTGACATGTAATCTCAAAAAGATGAAATTCAAGTTTTAGAATTTCAAAATCAATGAACATTCAAAATAAAAGAAATATTACATGAAGTCCAAGTTTCTCACTGATAAGTCATTTTAAATACATATGTTTTGGACTTAATTTTGATTGATTTGTGGAATTGGTACTCAAATATTGATGG
>JAOQMS010000005.1:3381418-3411067 GCA_027563885.1 Erythroxylum longipes
AATTGGGCTTAGTGGTCTACATGAAAGTTGTAGATTATCCTTTTAGCTTTCTATCGCTATAAAGATCGAAATTTTTGGATATCAGATGTAGAAGTTAAGTGTCATTAATTTCACTTACTAATGAAATAAAATCAACATTGAACTAAATAATGAAATCCAATAATAAGTTCAAATTTCATGTTTATTCCATAACTATCATGCTTAATTCGAAAAAATATTTCAGGGGCCAACACCACAAGCCCAAATAATACTAGGAATAAGTATAAAATTTTCAAGAAAAAATTCGGAGAGTACATTGTATTTTTATTAATTTTAAAATTTAGGAAAAATAAAAATAAAAATTATAGCACTCAAAAAATTCCAGGAAAAATACCATAAAATAGAACTGGGCAAGTGGAGCAAACAGGAAAATTTTGGAGAAAAAATACTGCCAGAGGCAGCCGCACGCGCCACCAATGCGCATGGGTAACGTCCAGCCGGGTAGGGCTGCGTCTTCCTCGCCCGGCTGACTGGTATCCAGGTCGCCTGACCCTGTTCGCGACCCAGTTTGAAAAAAACTTGATATCTTTCTCAATTTTGATCTGTTTTCAGCAAATTTGGTATCATTAGATTCAGAATTTAACGATCTATCAAAACCCTCAATCAATTTCATGAAAAAAGCTACTGAAAAGGATCGGAAAAATTCGAAAAGAAACGGTTATGGTTCGGTTCTTCAAGTTCTTGAGGTTTACACAAGACAACAACAAATTTAACAAACCTAACATATGCTTTGACACCAAACCAAACAAATCAACAACAAAAAAATGATTTCACAGAAATAATTAACAAAATCGAAAACGATATTCCATGAAAAATTAATATCTCGAAATTACCTAAAATTAGCATTCACAATTAGGGTTAATTGGCTCTGATACCAATTGAAGGAAATTTAACACGAAATTACAGATTAATTTCATGATTAATCAACACAATTAATTAATGAAAATTGTGGAACAATTGAATCCATTGTTGTTTTCTGTGAAGCGACGTGACAGAGATGCAGAGGATTTACTACTGCTATTCCAAACTTGATTTCAAAAAACCCGTACAGTTCTCAATAAGGCGGCTATATTTAAAGTTGGCTAGTAGGGCCTCTTGTGCACTACAAAACATGGGCCAAGTCTACCCATCATAGCAAGCCCATGAACACAAACCCAATGACACGTTAAAGAGAGAATTAACGAGCCCAATTATCTTGACATCAAATTAATCGAGGTTTGTACAAAATTATGTTTATTATGCTAGTCCAAAAAAATAATGACAAAATTCTATTATGACTTTCCTTATGGTAATTGCACTAAGTCCCAAGTATGACTATCTTCAAGAGCTTTAATTTCTTTGATCGTTGCTTAACAACACAATGGATCTTAAATGACTTGGTTATATGTACTAAGTTTTATTATGCTAGATATGGATAAAATGACAGATTTGTATGGGTTTGACAACTTATCATATGAAATTGTGTATTGAAGTGGAAATGGAGAACCATCAATTACATTGACCCCAGTCATAGAAGATGACATAGAATTATCTGAGTCTTTAGCCTAGGATATTTTGGTGTGACAATTTTCTAACCATGAGGGTGGTTTGCTTGGCCAGGTGGATCTTCTAGCTGACTTGATATGATATATTTGGTCATTTTTAGGAGGAGATGGTTGTGGTGTAACTACTTTATTTGATTCATCATCCCTGTCATCAAGTTGTTGAAAGATCAACTCTTATGGTGTATAGTCAGGGTGAATATTTGAGCTTAGGATAGGTTATATATTACTATCATTAATGATTAAAGGTACAATGGTGTTTCGTGTTTGATGGTTTGATTCAATATAATGGTAAGGAAACACATTCTCATGAAACTTCACATCTCTAGAAACAAAAACTTGCTTAGTTTTTAGACTCATGAATTTGTACCCTTTGACATTTGGTGGATATCCTAGGAAGATGCAAGTTTGTGCTCTTGCATCAAACTTATTCCTTGACAACCTATTTAATATTGTTGCATAACATAAGCAACCAAAGACTCCGAGGTAATGATATTCTAGTTCTTTTGAGTAAAGGAGCTTATGAGGAATTTGGTAATTTTTAGTTGAATATGGTAATAGATTTATGATGTGATAGGCTGCCTAGACACAATCTCCCAAAAAGTGAAGTGATAGGTTTGCTTGGAATCTTAAGGCTCTGGCAACATCTAGGAAGTGATGGTATTTTTCTTTCTACCTTAGCATTCTATTCAGGTCTTTCTACACAACTGAGCTCATGAATGATACCTAGGGATTAGTAATATTGAGAGAGATTGAACCCTAGTCCATTATCTGACCTAATACACTTAAATTTAATATTGAATTATGTTTTAACTAACTTAACTAAGGCATTAATGTATTGTGAAGTTTTGGACTTTTCGTTTCATTAAGTGGATCTGAGGTACCTGTTATGGTCATCAGTAGCAGTCAGGAAGTAGCGACATCCATTTCAGGTTTGTATTCCTAAAAGTCCCCAAATGTCAAAATGTATTAAGTCAAAGGTTTTAGTAGCATAAGAATGACTATTATGAAATTTAGGCCTTATGAACTTAGCTAGAGGACACACACCATAAACAAAATCTGAACTGACAGTGCATTTCAAATCATTAATTCTTCAAATCTTTGAAACGGAAGGATTTCCCAGCCTTAAATGATAGGTTTCAAGGTCTTTACATGATAAGTTTCCAAGGGAAGCAGGAGATGTATTTACATCCTCAAATGACAGGTTTCAAGGTCTTTACCTGACAAGTTTGCAAGGGAAATAGGAAATGTATTTACATTATTTTCGTTTGAACTGGTAGGAATAAGAAAACAAATTTGAAGTGCTAAATGTATTTATCAAATTCCAACACCTTGTTGAATGTTTCTTTAATTGCAAAATCAAAGTGTTTCAGGAAGGCTGGGGAGGTGAATTTCAGAGTCTCACCACACACATTCTTCAATATGAAATTTCTCAATGCAGCTCATGTCCCAAAACTCCTGATCAAAATGGTTGTGTCGAATGCAAGCATCACTATATTGTTGAGACTGTTCTTTCCTTGCTCACTCTTGCTTCAGTTCCCAAACAATTCTGGCAACATGCTTTTGACATTGCAGTTTATCTAATTAATAGGCTACCTACTTCTCTTCTCTCAAATAAATCCCGTATCAGGTTTTATTTCAATGCTTACTTAATTATCATAAACTTAAAATTTTTGGTTGTCTATGCTATCCCTAGCTTAAACCTTATGCTCATGATAATCTGTCACCAAATATGCTTCTTGTGTTTTTCTGGGTTACAACAAAATTCATAATTGCTTAAATCTAGCTACAAATACCATTATTGTCTCACGTCATGTTTTGTTTGATGAGCAAGTTTTTCCATTTTAAACGCACGAGATGATGACTAGCTCTACTAGCTCCAATTCCTCTCCAGCTACTATCTTCTTACCATCTTAACACTATAGCATCTCACCTCCTGCATCTTGTCCATCAACCTCACATGCTACTTCAACAACTGCTTCACAACACCAACCTCCCTTGCATTTACCACCAAGTTCTCCTCCTCAACCTGTTCTCCCAAAGGCATCTTCTCCCCCAAACCAATCTCAACTGCACCCACCATCAAGTTCTTCTCCTCCACCTGTTCTCTCACCAACACAGCCCTCTCATATGTCACCACATCTGTCACCTTTCTCAACCTCACCTCAACAGCCTACCTCCTCTACACCATCCAACAACAATGACTTATCACTAGTTATTGACCTCACCAAATATACGACTTGGTTCATAATGTTATTACTTCGTTGAAGACATCCTTTACTTTGAAGGACTTAGGCTGACTTCATTATTTTCTAGGTATTGAGGCGCAATGGTTTGATGATGGTTTACTATTGCGTCAGACCAAATATATTCATGATTTTCTTGACAGAGCCAATATGCTTGATGCTAATGGAGTCTACCCTCCAACCTGTCCCTCGCTAAAATTGACTACCACTGGTGATGACTCCTTTGAAGATCCAACATTATATTGTAACATTATGAGGGTTCTTCAGTATCTCTAGTTTACTCGACCAGATTTATGTTTTGCAGTCAACAAGGTATCTCAATTTATGCACTCTCCAAAATCCACATTGGGTTGCGGGAAATGAATATTTTTCTACCTTTATGCTACGTGTGATAAAAGTCTGTTTATTGCTAAGTCTTCTTCCACCTTAATCCCTGCCTATTGTGATTTTGATTGGGCTAGTTATCCTAATGATAGGAAGTATGTTACTAGCTACTCCATTTTTTCAGTTCTAATCTCATTTGTTGGGGTTCTCGCAAACAACGTATTGTCTCTCATTCTTCCACAGAAGCTAAATATAAGGCCATCGCTGTTACAGTTAATGAACTTCACTGGCTTTGTTCATTGTTAGGTGAAATCGGCTTCCACCAACTTCTGTTCCTCATCTTTGGTATGACAATCTCAGTGCTACCTATCTCACCTCAACTCCAATTTTTCACTCTTGCTCCAAATATCTGGAAATCGACTTTCACTATGTTCGTGATAAAGTTGTCTCCAAGGCTCTTGTTGTTCGCTATCTTTCCACTAATGACCAACTAGCTAATCTGCTCACCAAGGTCCTGTTTGGCAATCAGCTTATTGCATTTAGCTGTTAACTGATAGCTGATTTGACCAGCGGATTGCATTAGCTGTTTGTTAGAGATGTTTGATAAAATTAGTTATTTAGTATTAGTTGTTTATGAGTAAAATGACTTATAAGAACAAGACTTTAAAAAAAATTATAATGGTATGAATATTATATATCTTAGTATTTTGTTGAATATTCTTAGTAAAGAATAATAAATTATTTAATGAATTAATAAATTAGAGTTAAATAAAATTTTTAATCTAATCAAAATTTAATATATTTTTGTTTATGATTTATAATAAAAGTTAAAATGTTTAAATTAATAAAGACATGGAAAACAAATTTTACAAATTAATTATTATTATTAATTGTTGGATGATGAATATGAGTGGGGTTTGAGTCTGACAAGAAAGGAATAACATGCCTACATAACTTCCAAAACAAATGGCTACAATATGGTACAGAAAACAAGAAGCTGGGATTTTTGTTGTGTTATTCTCTCTGCTACGTTTGTGTTTATGCTTTCTCTGGACCCTATTGCTATGTCGTTTCGCCTGGAGACTCTTCTTGCTACTGCGTGGTTCATTTTCCCAGCTGCTATTTATTCTTTTGGCTATCCGTTGTTACATCTGCATTTTTCTCTCTGCTTCTATGTTGCGTAAAGAGTAAAGAGGGCAAAATGACATTAAACAAAAATATATTAGTTAATTACCTTAAAACGCTCCCATGGAGGAGCTTCTTCAAAATCAGCTGGTTGGGTTGACTCAACCAATCCATCCAGCTAATAACTAAACAACTCAAACAACTTTTTTATAAGGTCAACAAGCTAAAATAGGTCAATCAGCTAAAACAGAGCTTATCAGCTCTTTACCAAACAAACCCTAAGCCCTTGACGAAGAACAAATTTTTGCACTTTCGGGACAAGTTAAGAGTTTTGTCCCCTTCTCAACTGGAGAGAGGATGATAAGGATAGCTCTCCGATTATCTCTCCACTAGTGTCAAATCTCTTGTATATATGTTATTTTTTGTAACTGATTTTCTAATTTTCCTCTATCCTTTAGATTTACCCTACCTTAATACATGTATATAATGTGTACTTTCAGTAATATACCGTAAGCTTATTTTGCCAACCAATATCTTATCATAAGTAACTATGTTTTAAACTTTATATGTTATTTTTTGTGATTTTTAAAAGATAAAATTCTTTTTAAAAATAAAAAAGAATTTCACATTTTAAAATATAATAATTTATTTCTAGTAGAATTTTAAAAAGTAATAATAAAATATTTATCGTGGAGACGTAACTGGAGGAGGAGGATTTGGAAAGGTTTATCGTGGCAACTTGAATGATGGCACTCAAGTTGCAGTCAAGTTGTTGTCTGCATCGTCCAAACAAGGAGATAAAGAATTTTTGACCGAGGTTAGATATAAAATAATAAAAAATGTTCTTGCTTCATCAATCTTATGTAGGAGAGATATGTGTTCATTCACCATGACAATTCTTGAACATGCAGGTTGAACTCTTATTAGTTGTTCATCATACAGAAACTTGGTACCTCTGCTTGGTTACTGTAACGAAAAGAGAATTATGGCACTTGTGTATGAATAAATGGAAAATGGGAATTTACAACAGCATCAATCTGGTAATTAACCATGAACTAAGTAAATTATGATCTTTGATCATTGGCCAAACTACCATTATATTGAACTGATTCATCAAGTTTACTTTCCTCCAGAGTAAAAGAATACTACTTTATGTTTTGCAGGCTCAAGAGCAGATGTTATAAGTTGGGAAAAGAGACTTCAAATTGCAATAGATGGTCAAGCTCTGTCATAGATAATTCTTAAGTGATTTTATATAAGTATATTGAAGGTGTATCTAATTTCTCTAATTAAAGTTGCGGAGTTGGGATATCGACATAATGTTTGCAAGCCACCTATTATCCACACAGATTTTAAGTCTTCCAACATTTTATTAAACAGAGATTTGCAAGCCAAAATATCTGATTTTGGGCTGTCTATACACCCATATCACTACTCAACCTGCTGGCACATATGGGTATCTTGATCCATTGTAAGTGTAGTCAACTTCATAAAGTACACCTTTATTTTCGCCTCCATAATGAACTAGCTTCATATATTTAATTGATTATCTCTGATTACTTGTCTTTCTTGTCTCCCGCAAAAGGTGTCATTCATCAGGTATTTGCAATAAGAAAACCGATACTTATAATTACAGTTTTGGGGTAGTTCTGTTTGAAATACCAACTGAAGACCACTGCTGTCATATAATTAAATGGACTCTTTCCTTGATTGAAAATGGCGATATCAATAGCATAGTTGATCCAAAGTTACAAGGTAAATTCAATCCCACTTCTGCCTGGAAAGCGGTAGAGATAGCAATGTCCTGCGTCGATCCCACTGCAGCACAAAGGCCTGATACGAGCTATGTACTAAACTAGCTCAAGGAATCTTTGTCAATGGCGATGGTCTCAGGAGATGCTCAGAGTCCAGAAAAGTGCTACTTTGTACTATCATTAACAAGTTCCAAGGTTTTGTCTCCTTTATTTACATACTATGAGATTATTAGCATTACCAAAGGTATAATTGGAGACGGAGGTTTCAGAAAGGTTTAATAATTTAATTGTTAATACAAAATTAATGAATAGAATGTTAAGCCGGAAGAAGTATAATTAACTAATTCTATAATTATTTTTAAAAAATTTTAATTCTATTTAAGTCTTATAAAATTAAAGAAGATAACAAAATAAAGTACATTGACTTACAAGCAGCCAAAACTATCTTATTCACTCACAACTTTAACTTACACAGAACTATTCTCAAACATCTCTACAAAAACTGTAGAAACTCTCCAAAATGAGATCTCTCAGAGTATGCTAAAGCTTGTGATCATAACCTGATGTTTTCTGTCTTTCTACAAGACTCACCATCTAAGCTTAGAAGTAGGGAAATACTGCAAAAAAAGAGAGTAATTTTTTGTATTAAAAATCAGCAAAGTAATGCAAATAAAAAAATTTCAACGTTATTTAGAGTTGATAATAGACTGAGTCAAACATAATAGACGAATCAAAATAAACTAAAAAAATTTTATTCGATTTCAATTCCATTCGAGTTACGTTCTAACTTTGGGATCATGATTTTACCTTTTCTATGAGGGAGAGATAGTATGGCTTGACTTTTTCCACATCAATTCGAACTTTGCTCTTGCTATAAAGATCGTATTTGCTGAAAGTTTTGTCAGGAGAAAAAATTTGTTTTTGGTCAGTAACTTGGAAAGAAAATGCAGTAATGAACATGTTAGATAGGTAAGTTTACTTGAATATTTGGAGCCATTTAAGGTTTTCAATGTCCTCTTTGTTCATCAAATGCTTGTAGGCCTCGGATTTGTGCAAAGCTGTAACATCAAACAGTTTCCATCAGAATCAAATGAACTCTCTTCTGTATAAACTCTTCTTGAGCAAAGCTATAAGTTTCTTTACCATAGAATGAATGGTATCTTATGATGAAAAGAGCGGCAGAAGGAAGGGTTGTCTTATTCTCCTTGGCCACCTGAGACAAAAACAAGGCTTTGGTTTGGATTTTATTGTTCCAGAAGAAGACATGCTTTCCTTTTTGTTTTCCTTTTAATTTGTTAAAAAACAGAAAAGTGTATAAAGATTGAAGTTGGTACCAGGTACATGTAGTCATCGTGTCCCCACGACATCATAACATTGTCCAGGCCACATCCTTCCTCATAAACTCCATATTTTGTGTTGTAAGCAGGATTGCGGAAGTCAGGATTCTCCTTGAAATACTGTGCAAACAATTAACAGGATATTTCAGATATTTCATCAGATAAGTTCCCTCATATATGCATCCAATCTTTCTTCTTGATGCAGAATCAAGTTTAAATAGTTTCAAACCTATTTAAATTAGAACCATAATGATATTATTTTAATTAATTAATTTTTAAAATTATTGAATATTTATAAACAAAGAAAGAAAAAGACAAACCTTGTGGTGGACAATTGATTCATCAAAAGCACATCCAACAGGGTACGTATCGCCTGGAAAAGTAGATCAACAGGAGTATTTTTCTCAGCACTAGTTTCTGATTCATTGAAATAGAACAAGATCAATATGTTGTCTGATCTGCTGACCTACAACAGCCCACTGAGGCAGCTGGCCAAAGCTAGGATGAAGAAGCACCTTTCCAAGATCTAAACAAACCCACAATAAAAACCAACTTCAGCAAAACATGATCAAAATATTAAGTTAATCACACATTAGCTTGAAGATAATCAAATTACCATGAATGAGTCCTGTCAAGTGCAGCCAACCCTCATCAGGATAATCCTTCCTGATTGCTTCAGCAGTTTGCAACAAGTGTTCAATTTGGGGCTCATCCAAGTCAGGATCACTTTCATCCACAACATTGTTAAGAAGTTCACAACATTCCCATATACTCATTTCCACTTTGTCCAATTTCCCATACTCAGTTCTCATCTTCTTGACCTGCATTTTTTGTTTCTCTTTTTCAGTTCAAAGTCGTTTATATTTAATATAATATTAATGACAAAACACTTTACTTACAAAGTCATAAGTTTGGTTGATGTGATTAATCCGATAAAAATCCTCAACTCCAGGTTGCCTGTCACCTTCAGCATTATAGTCCCTGATAAATAGATTTATGAATTTAATCAACACTTTCAACCAAAATCTTAGGATTAATGTCGAATGTCTATAAATAAGCACAACAAGACAAAATTTAATATTGGTCAGGTGAAATAAGCTGCTTGAAGAATTAACTTGTCTTGATATGAACTCCAAAAGCATTAAACATGTAATCAATACACTTGGCTTAGTCACAAAGAGGGAAAAAACCCAAATGTTTTCTATTCTGTTTTTTAATTTTTTTCCCCTTAAAAATATTTCTTTTCTTATGGTACATATTCGTTAGAAAAAGTAGTACAAATTCTATTGTTGAAAGCGATATAGAGATCTTATATTCCTCCTTAAATGGGTAAATATATATTAATGGATTTATCATGCAATAGGAAAAGATATATATAAAAGTGGAATTATGTAAATGTTGAAAGAGAAATATTAAAAACCTAAAACTTTGGCCAAAAGAGTTGGTATGTGGCACCAGAAATCCACCGTCCAGCACTAACTCCTTGTCATCCTCCGACACGTGAAAGCCTTTCTTTTCAACCACTTCGACTCCTGTCACTAATATCCAAACATTTGGTGATTCAAAGAGTTTCCCTACTTTATATTTCTTTAAATAATTTGCCAAATCAATTCTTAAGAAGGGTATAAACTATAAACATATATTTAAAAAAAGAAAAGAAAAAAAAAACAACTTATAAGGCTTATAGATCAATTTGGAAGATCAAATGAAACCAACAAAAAACTATGAAATTTATGAGAAAATTTTGAAGAATCAAAACCCAAGTTCAAAATTTGAGTGATGATTTCAGATCTGAAACTTCGAAAGAAAAAAAAAACAGAAGAAAATTGAACAAGAAACGAGTTGAATACCAAACTCAGGCTGCTCAATGAGGATAGTCATCCTGAATCAAAAACCAAAGTTCTGAAACAACAGAAACTGTGAAAGAAGCAACAAAAAATCTTTGCGATATAGATAGGTTTAAGAAGAAGAAGTTGTGGTGGTGAATGCATAGTAGGGTCTGGTTTAAAGGGTATTTATATTGGCCGGATAGTCCTTCCCAGAGAATTCAGAGTTCCCGAGTCCTTCCCTGAAAATCCAAACTTCCTCGTTTACAATATGCTTGTACTTGTCTGTCCTCATAGGTATCCCTGCTATTTCCACATTTAATACACAATATATCAGTATATCTTTATATATATATATATATATATATTAGCCATTAGTCCATCAGCAAAAACTTGGCGATAGTCCCATGCAAGTTGACAGAAGTCAGCGAAAGAGCAGAACAAGACGAACGACTTTTTCGCTATTTCAAGCTTTAATTTCATATATTCTTATTAATAAATTATTTTTATTTTTAAACTCTTGAATTTATGTTAATTTCCACTCAATGTTATAGAATTATCGTTTATATTTGATACAATGCAATTAATGTATAAATACGTATAATTCTTGCATCTCATGTACCTATGATAGATTACTTATCTAATCAATATTTTAATTTATATTAATTATCAAAATATTTAAAATAATGAGTCATATAATTATATTTAATTTAAAAACATAAGAAATTACATTACCCTTAATTATAAAGTAGAACATACTTAACCATAAAATTGAATCCTTAATTAGATATAAATTGGTAATTAGGGAATTATTATAATATAAAGTAAATCTAATCACCAGCTGGATACACTTAATCATTCTTTTCTTAACCACTAATTTGATTCTCTATATAATTATTCTTGATAACACAATTACTTTTGTACGGAATCCCTTTTTAGATTCGAAGTAAGTAAGCCACGGATTTGCTTGTAGTGGAAACAAACTGAGGGTTCTTTTTGCTCAACATCCTAAACCAATGTCCTTCCTTACAAATAAGCTCTTGTTGGCAAAAATATCTTAGTTATTAAAATACAACTGGGACCCATTCGAACCATATCTTCATTGTCACGACTGAGTCAGCATTGCGTTGGACACCACAATTTCCTCTGAGAAACGCTACCAAACAAATGGGGTCCACCTGACGTGGCACCCAGTCAAGGACTATGACTTTTCTTCCTTACTTTGTTGTTCTCATTAGGGAGTTGATGTGTCCACTCCCAAAATCCCTGTTTCCACGCTGCAGTACCGGTCCAAAATTGCTCCTCAGTAGCTGGCAAACGTGTCCCTGGAAAAACTCCATGAGTCAGTGTCGGAAATGACACGTGTCCAACTGAGTTTTTCCCTCGTGAGAAAGATATTTATCATGTTCGATGATCTGGGATACGACACCTGGGGATTGCTTACTAAGAGAAGCAGATTACGTACTTTGTGGTTTTTAGATGATAATTCATGTTGGTCATTAGAATCTGTGATACTTGAGTACCTCCTAATTTTTATTTTTGTTAACGGCATAATTTGCAGCAAAATCCCCTTATTTATGGATGAGAATTCAAGTTAATTTCCTTGAGAAAATCCTTTATCTTTTGCAAAAGTTTATTTTTCTAATTTTTTACACGTATCTACTTAAATTCAATAATTAAAAACTCAATTAACTTAGTCTGCTCAAAGTTTTTTGAACCATCAAACTTTTTGGTTTGATTTATTTTAATAATTTTTATTATTTAAAACTGATAAATTTATTTATTAATAGATTAATTTTTTAAATTAATAAGTTTTTATAAACTAAAATAATAAATTAATGTTAATTTAACAATCTCTTTTTTTAAATAAATTTCAAAATTTTAATAGATAAGGACAATCTTTTTTTAATCATATTTTAAATTCTTTAATTTTATTTAATCTGATTGTTGAACATTTTAAATCTTGAACTACTTCAAAACATGGCTTAAATTATCTAAAGTTTTGTTGCATAGAAAAAGTGTATTTTCATGTAATGCCATAGTCAAGTTAATGGAAATGTTTGAGTCTATTAAAATTTGAGTATCTCCATGTTGGGTTGAGGGTTTATTAATAAAATAAAATGGAATGAAATATCATATTTATAATATAATGGAATAGGATAAAAGAGGATGATTTTATGTTACATCTCATTCCATCATAAATAGCAAAAATAAAAACTTCTGATTTGAGAGGTTTAGGATGGAATGTAAAATAATAAACAACTTTACACTATATTACATTATAAACCCTTTATCTAAATAACATTTCATTATATTACATTATGAACACTTCCATCCTTTCTAAATAACAATTTTCTAATATTATATCTAGTTACGTTCCATTCCATTATAAACCATTCTATTCAATTAAAAACTTTACGTCCAACCAAACATAGCCTAAAAGTCAAGTTTGCTTAGCTTGTAGTTCAAGTTCTCCAACCATTCTTAATTTCATTGCTTGTTATTTTCTCCGGTTCAACAATACCGTTTTATTTTAATGAATTTTAGTTCATAATGACTTGCATTATTTAATTTCTTAAGGTATATATGAAAATTGTAAAGATATGACTATTCCATTTCGGTGACCTTGACCATGGAGGTAAGATAAGTTTGTTTAAGAAATAACTTGGATAAGATTGCTTGAATATGGTCTATCATGTTGAAAAAAATACAGTCAATTAATAAATTGGATAAGGTCTTTGACTATGGCGCTCTGAAAATGCAAGGGGCAAAGTGATCTTTGGAATCGGACTATGTGTCTTCATATTATGTATTACGAAGAAATTAATTGATTCATAAGAATTTATGCACAGGAGTGACGTAGTCAAGTAATTTTAGGGCAAACAATGTAAATCTTTACTATAATTTAATAAAATTTAATAGATTATTTTATTATTTTGAACTTAAAAAAATTGTAATAATAAAATTTTAAGAAAATAGTTTTTATGAAGCTTTCAACAAGTTACTTTAATATAGATTATTATATAAATAGTTATCATGTACGTTGTATTATTATTATAAAACATAACATCTATTATAAATTTTAGGGTCTGAAAAGGTCTAATAATAGACAACCTTATTTCTAATTAGTAGAAAGACTCTTTCCAATTGACTCATTAGTAGAATTATTATAGTTATCGTAAGTTTTAATTTAACATAACCAAACTCTATTTTTATTCTCATGTCATGTAATAAAAATGTATATAAAAAAAATAACTAGGCATACAGTTATTCTTATTATTACATGATATGGTTAGGCTAGATGTAGGTTGAATTTTAATTTGATTAAGTTAGAATAATCATGTAAATATTATTGTAATAATTTTTACAATAAAATATTTATATCTTTTACATGAAATTTATTACATTACTGTAAGTAAACTGAAGTAAATGTTCTCTCGTCATGTAAGCAATGATTAGAGGTTAAAACACTTTGATATTAAAATTTTAATGTCTAAAGCTAATCTTTTAAATATCAGGCTGGAAGTTAAATCTATAAAATAAAAAGTTTAAGGTTTAACCAGTATTAGTCTAGCATAAAATTAGTTAAATATTGAATAAAATTAAATATTTTAAAAAATGACTGAATAAAATTATTTTTATAATTACTAAATTAAAATTAATTAGATTATTTTAATTTATAAAAATTGATTAGTTTATTAAAACTGATCGACTATTTGATTATTTTTAACAACAAAAATTATTAGAGTAAATCAAATCAGAGAGTTAAAATTTGAATTAAAAAATTAGTATTAAATCGATTGAATCGACTCAGTTCATAAAATATTGGTTAAAACAGACTAACCTAAATCTAAAATAGTTGAATTAAATATACGATATGATTGGTGAAAGAAACAAAACTAATTACGTGAAGAAATGGAAGAATCAAAGATATAAAATAATGGTTACCGTTAATGCACAGGTCAGTTTGGAAACTACAAAACAAAGCCAGCTGTTGAGCATCAGGTCAAAATAAAAATCTCATAAAGCAAAACCTTTTGTGACAGCAACAAGACCATAACTAGCGGACGAGAATGGTTTGTTTTGACAGCATCATTTGAAGGAGAAGTTCGGTTGCTTTGCTTCCTGACAACGTTGTTTATATTTCTCAACTTCTCTCTCCCTTCCCTCCTTCGTGTCATCACATAACATTGCAACACTCAACATGCCTTGTCTTTTAAGGTAATTGGGAAGCACAATTGTTATTTTATTACATATTTTATTTTTTATTTATAAGTATTTATTTTTTATTATCTTTTCTATATTTTTGGCTATTTTTATTTTTATTATTTTAATATGTATATATATTTTATGTGAGTTTATTAAAAATATTCTCTTTATTTATTAAGAATAAGATTACTTATTCTCTTATCAGACCTTTTGGGCCTTTAGATGGTTTTCGCAATGCCTTCTTATTGCAATGTCGTTTCATTTCCTAGGCAGCAAGAACACGCCCTTACTCCCGGTCCTCCTGACAACTTGAAAACTGTAGCACGCCTTTTGTCCTCCTACCAATATGTTAGTCTCCAATAGTTTCAGAATTGTCATAAGAGAATAATAAGGATCGCCCTCATCTTTCGACAACACAGGCACTCGTGTAAATGAATTTATAGAGACCTTCACGAGAAGATCGAGTCCAGAGGGTAAAATGGTTCAATTCAACCAGAAGAGACAAAGTTCAACAGGGTTTTCGTACTTTATTGACTTTCAACTATTGGAAATATTGGAAATATCCGATATTACAAGATTACATTGTATGCTAAAAGAGCACTCAAGGGTAGGTTCGTTATGTTAGAGACAAGAATCTTAATCTTAAGCAAGGGATTAAACGGCTGGTTATCCTAAACATCCTGTTCTCTAAGTGAGCTCAGCTTGTGAACCCTACATATTCTCTAAGGGTTCTACCAACATGTGAAAAAAGGAAGAATGAAACAGAAGGCTCATTAACTCATAATTTCATCCTTTTGGATGGACCTTGATCGATAATTGGATCAACTGTAGGCAGTGGGTCTCCTTGTTGAGCATCTGAACCTTTTTCTGCTTCCGCAGCTGGAAAATAGCCTTCTGGAAATGGTGGTGGTGGAGGGGCGGGTGGTAACTGCAAGACCATATCCGAAACAGAAAGAGATCACTATCACATATGAGATAAGATTTAAGGGGAGATGAAAAGATAGAACAATAGCTAAACAAAATTTATTCTTCGATTTTTTGTACTGCTGACAATTGACATCCTATCGAACTTTAAGTTGCTAAGGCTTTGTGGTTAGAGAACAATCAAAGGAAAATGCTCAGATAATCTTCAAGAAAAGAGAATATGGAGGATTTTGTTTAGATACATAAAAGTTACCTTTCTCTGCAAGGAAGCAAGAATATGATCTATCCTCTTAACTTCTTTGAAATCAACCATCTCCTTACCAGCCTTTGATTCAGAAGCTACACCGTAGTTATCAGTGTCAACTGCAACAGAAATTTATATGAGACAACTTGATGGAATTGAAAAACAAAATAATATATGGGTCATTAATTCAAATCTATGGCATATGCACTTGTGTTGCGACTACAAAGTAAGCAGTTTTCGTTTCACCTTCATGAAATATCAAGTATCGACTGTAAGGAGATGAGATGAAGAATGCAAAGGAAAATAAAATAAAAGGTGGTATTATCGTCCATAAACTTTCCTGTCAAAATATGAACTTCCTGTTTAGAAGGGAGATTATTTGAAATGACACTAGCAATCAATCCAAAAAGAAACTCCAGGGCCATCCCAGGGCTTCTCTCCGTATCCTACTTGCATACAACACAAGAATCACATGACAAGGAAAAAGAGCAAAGCAGCACATCAATACCATATCCAATCTTCTCTAACTTTGAGGCAGCAGTAGTAAATGCCTTTGAAATATAGTACAATGCTCGTCCCTGCCATATGGATAACCAAAGATTACACTAGGATCATGCAACAATAGCAGTAAACACAAGTATCTGCATCATATCACAGCCAGATCATAAATGCTTGATCTACTAAAACTTCAATTTAAGCTTCCATCATTTGTACCGCAACCTCAATTATAAATAAAGACTTCTCACTCCATATTCTGACTGGGATTTTTCATCCTTTCTTTTCTCCAACTTTCAAAATGTGATGTAATACATGACAGTCGAAATCCTCATACACAAAATATGTCATTTTTTTTATAAATAATGTTTAGTTCATGAAATGTACCAAGCTTTGGCAACTACTCTGCCTCATGTCAGACAAGTTCATATATATAAGTATCAAGAATACAGAAGTAAAGGTAAAGCTCACAATTCGAGCTGCAAAGACATTGGAAAGCTGTGGAGCTTGATATATGGAACCATCCAAGATATAATAAGTAAGCATTGGTGTGACTTTCTCAGGACTATCCCTCTTCTGCTTACGAATAACAAACAGATGAGGCTCCATCACTTCACTCAGCACGTATTCTGTGCCTGTCATTTTTCTTAAAAAGAAGCAACACATAAGCCTTTCCTTCAATCCTTCCAAATTCTTCAATCCAACCTAAAGAACTCATAGAGTACAGTAATGACATCTAAATCTTGACAATAAGGCTAAAACCTTGACACTATAATAACGTATACTGTACAAAATATGACAAAAACGCACATCAGTAAACATCAACACAAAGACAAAAACTTTCTCAAAACCCAAAAAGTTTCAATCTTGAAAATTCACACACAAACAGAAAAGGAACAATTTGCGTGGTTTTACTTACACGAGATGTGAGGGGTCAAGTGGGTGTATAGATCGCAACCGAAGTTGTTCGTTGTTGCAAGTGAAGTCATAGAAAGGTGAAAGCGCAAAGTAATCGAACACAAAGTTCCGATCGAGAGGGTACGAGTTGAGCCATAGTTGGTCTCTGAAGCAAATACTCGTCATGTCGGTTCCCGGAGGCTGTGGTGCCGCTGGAGGGTTCCCGTCGAAGTTCACCGCCGGAGGCGTCGCCATTTTGATGGGTATAGGAAGTTAGCGAGAGCCCAAAGGAACTGGGAGGAGTAGCGCCTGATTCCTTTTTTCTTAAAGAGAAGAATCAAGAAATCTTGCTGTTATAATTTAAAATTAATCGAATTTAATATTAAATTTAAGAATAAAAGATATAGACTTTTCAGTAATTTAAGAAATTAAAAAAAACTGATCTTAAATTTCTCGATTTTTTTTCAACTTTTTAATTTTTTAAAAATTTTGAAAAATTCTTTATCTTAAGTTACACCAAATATGAAATAATCAAATATTATTAATATAATAACTTATCTGGAAAGATGGCAACAGAACCAGTTTACAGTAGCTCAACTCAAGCAAAATTATTATTATTAAAAAAAAAGACAAAACGATATTATTTTGTCATTTTTCTTCGAGCGTTAAGTCAGGCTCAACCAAACTTACAAAATTATTATTATTAAAAAAAACAAAATGATATCGTTTCGTCGTTGTTTATAAAATTTCAAGCTGGTTGAACTGGGCCCTTTTACCATCCTTACTTATCTTAAATCTTAAATATAATTAGTTTAAGTCATAGAAGTGGAGTTGAATCGTAATGTAAATAGTATTTGATTAGTTAATATTTGAAATTTATGTCGTCTATATTTTACTATTATTTATAACCAAAGTTTAAAAAAATTAAGAAAATTAAAACTAAAAGGAATTTTTTGAATATTTTAAATAATTATTTAAAAGTCAAATAAAAGTTCTTTTTGAAGTTTGTAAAAGCTTATAAACTTAAATAAACTCTACAATGATTAAGACGGACAATCTCAAAGGAATTCCCCTATAATTTATAAACTTTGGAGATTAATAAAATTTAAATTTACAACAACAATAATCTAATAAAAATCTTGTTGAAACGAGAGTTTTGATGAGGCATACTAATACGTAGCCTTTCTCCTGATTAACTGATAGGTTGTTTCCAATATTTGTTTGTTCTTACCCCTAATTTGTTCTTACGAATCCTCCGGTTTAAATATTGCTAACAGCCTAATCCAATTTTTATTTGATAGACTGCGTCAACGTTTAAACTGCTAATAAATATCTCAAGACTAATTTCTTACCAGGAATTGGTCAAGTTCTGTATAAATCTTTGTTTTATAATCTTGACTTTGATTTACAAATTGATTCGTTATCATTTGTCACCAGATAGCAACATCTTTGGTTAACCTTTACATTTCATGGTGACAATCATGACAGTGAAGATATCATATAGAATGTAACTGGGGATTTTACAAAAACCTGGAGATATAAGACTCTCATGCATGCTGATATTGACTAGATAGTTGTTAATTCGATTCAGGTAGAACCAGAGAAACAGTCATACGATTCAGAACTGAAAAGTAAGGTTTCAGGATTATCTTTTCTGTTTTTAAATTAATTGGTTTTAGTCAATTGACCTGTCCTGTCTACTGCATAATTGCGTCTTTCGAATAATTAAATCCATTATTTCCCTGCCAACTTCGGTTTCATTACAATCCGTTGATACTTAAAATTACTATAATCATTTACAAGTTGGCAAAGCTATTACAGCAGCAGTTGAAGAAGTCAACCATTATAATCTATCACACATGAACTTAGTCTTCTGTTCACCTATCGGAAAAGAAACTGGAGAGCAGAGGGAAGATGCTGCAACATTTACTTTTCATTTTTCTCTCTGTCTTAGCTCCTGCAGTTCCGGGGCATGCACAGAATCAAACAGGTTCTTGTATCTCGATTTATGGTTAAGTTTCTGATTTGTTAACCATGAAACTAATCAGGATTTTCTCTATTCCTCGATCACAGGGTTCATTAGCATAGATTGTGGCTTACCTGCAAATGGAAGCTATACAGATTCGAAAACAGGCCTGGATTATATTTCGGATGAGACGTTCATTGTCAGTGGCATAAGTAAGAGCATAGGACCTGATTTCAACAGAAATGGCACGGACACGCAGCTGTTACATCTAAGGAGCTTTCCTCAAGGTGGCAGGAATTGCTACAACATATCAGTCACAGGAGGCAGTAAATATCTGATCAGGGCTAGATTCTTATATGGAAACTATGACAACCTGAATAAACTACCAATATTCGATCTACACATAGGGCCTAACAAGTTGGTCAATGTCCAAATTCTCAATGCCTCGGTTCCTGTCAATACTGAAGTCATATATAACCCCGCGTCAAACTACATGTTTATCTGTCTGGTGAATGTTGGTTCTGGAATTCCGTTTATATCAGCTTTAGAATTCAGGCCTTTGAACAGCACCGCATATCATATTCAGTCTGGACAACAGGTACTGTTCTTACGGAAAGATGTTGGTTCCAGAGCCAATAAACAGTTCAGGTAAGTCATTACATGCCTCCAAAACTTTGAGAATGCGATTTGCAGATGTATAGTTCAAGCTTACTGATCCTGGAGAGTGAACCTGCAGGTTTCCTGATGATGTATATGACCGTATCTGGGATCCTTACCATTTAATGAAATCAACTGATTTGAGCACAAATATAACTATTGAACCTGATCCCCAGCACATTGAATACCAACTACCATCAAGTGTCATGAGAACCGCAGGATCACCAACAAACACCAGCGCACCTGTAAATTTCTCCATAAGTGTAGGCGCTAGTGGTTACAATTTCTATGTCTGCATGCACTTCGCTGAGATTGTAAAGCTAGGAGCCAACCAGTCACGACAATTCGACATTAACATTCAATACCAGATGGACCAGTTGAACACGAATTTGAATACCAGGAACTGGATTCCATCTCTTGTTCCCCACTACCTGTCTACGACCACTATCTGCACCCTGTCAACTGGAACATGGATTACTTTTTTACTTGACAAAACTGAAGCTTCAACACTGCCACCTCTTCTCAATGCTTTGGAAATTTATTACATAGTTGAATTCACACTGGCACCAACAGATCCCAGCGATGGTACGTGTTAATTTTCAAATCAGCTTCTTCCTTGTTTTGGTAATGCATATCGTAGCATACATAATCTGATCTAGAATTACTTAAAATACCGAAAAAATATACTAGTTGTCGCTATTTCGGAGATCAAGTCAATGTACAAGGTAACGAAAAATTGGCAAGGAGATCCATGTGCTCCTCAAGCCTATGCGTGGGATGGACTCAATTGCAACTACAATAATGCTCAACCTTCAATCACATCCTTGTAAGTATATACATAATCAAATCTGATCAAGTTATTCCATTTTCCTTTATATTTTTCTCCATCTTGACAAGTATTGATTAACATTCCATCAGGAGTTTATCCTTTAGTGGGCTGACAGGGGAGATAGCCCCAGAAATAGCTAATCTAAAATCACTTGAATCTCTGTGAGTATCCTTATGCCATTTGGAAATATGCAGTTCTAAAATGCTGATACAGAAATTAATCTGTCTTACAATTGCTTTTATCATGTCAGGGACTTGTCAAACAATAATTTAACTGGTGCGATCCCTGACTTCCTGTCACAATTGTCTTCCTTGAAAGTCCTGTAAGCTACTTTCTATTAAGAATAAAATCAATTATAGTGTGAAAAGTAATCAGAACTATAAAGTTCTCTGCGTCTCTGCAGAAACTTAGCAGGAAACAATCTGACAGGTGCAGTTCCAGTTGCCCTCATCCAAAGATCCCAACAGGGTTCTCTGCTTCTAAGGTCTGCCTTCATGTACCAGATGTCTCCTAACAATTCTCGATTTCCCATTTCTTCTTTCTTTCGACATTTTGTAAAATCATTATAGGAACGTCCACTTCTCATCATATAAATGGTAAGAACAAATTGTTGTTGGGTACTTATACTTACATGTCCTACTTTTGTTGTCATTTTTATCATCAATTCAAGTGTTGATGGAAATGCAAACCTCTGCACATCGATTTCATGCAACAACAAGAACAACAACAAAAATAACGTCGTTGCTCCTGTGGTTGCATCAGTTGCTGCCTTCTTTGTCATTGTATCATTAGCGACCATATTTTGGAGCCGAAAAAGAAGGCAACAAGGTACGACTTTCTCTAGAAACTAATCAAACTACAGAAACATAGATTTAAATCAACACTATGCGAAGCTTTGAATATATAATTGCAGTGAATTTTTTTACTGAACAGTTTGAAACATTTAATTTTCTGCAGCCAAAAAGACGGAAGCTGAAAGCAGCATGACAAATGACCGTCTAGAGCTTAACAGGCGACAATTCTGTTACTCCGAAATTCTGAAAATCACAAACAATTTTGAGAAAGTCCTTGGTAAGGGAGGATTTGGAACAGTTTACCATGGCTTTTTGGATGATACTCAAGTTGCTGTAAAGGTGCTCTCTCCATCCTCAAGGCAAGGGTATAAGCAGTTTGAGGCTGAGGTAACTAATTAAAAGCACTGCCTCCTGGAAGTATTTAGGCTCATTGGGCTTCATAAAAATTTATGGTACATTGCATAAACTGTTATTTGCATTCATGATAACAGGTTAAACTTCTTCTGAGAGTTCATCACAGAAACTTGACTACCCTTGTTGGATACTGCTATGAAGATACCAACATGGCGCTAATCTACGAGTTCATGGCTAACGGAAACTTAGAAGACCATCTCTCAGGTTTTTCTATGCAGCTCCACTATCCTTTTCAAGGAAACACAAAATACATGCCCACCAAATTAGTTTAGAGCCTTAGACAGGTTTTTCATGGATGCAGATAAGAAAAAAGAAACCTTAAGTTGGGAGTTAAGGCTTCAAATAGCGCTCGATGCAGCTCAAGGTCAGTAGTCAGATACATCAATGCTATACTTTCATTTTCATTTTCTTGGTCTTGACATTTTCTGCAATCTGAAATGGAGGATTGGAGTATCTCCACAATGGGTGTAAGCCTCCAATTGTGCACAGAGATGTGAAGACCACAAACATTTTACTGGACGATAAGTTGCGAGCCAAGCTTTCCGATTTTGGACTGTCAAGATCCTTCCTAGTCGAAGATGACTCTCATGTTTCTACCACAGTTGCTGGAACTCCTGGCTACCTAGACCCTGAGTAAGCATTTTCTGCCTAGAAGTTTTTCTTTCCCTAAACAGACAGAAGTTGATCAAGTTAGCTACGTCTTATTGGCAATGCAGGATTCATGGAACAAACTGGTTCACTGAAAAAACTGATGTGTACAGCTTCGGTGTTGTCCTCCTGAAGATAATCACAAACCAACCTGTGATTGCTAGGGCCTCTGAGAACATCCACATAACACAGTGTGTTACTCCCCTGATCACAAATGGCGATATCGAAACTATTGTGGATCACAGGTTATCAGGAGCCTACAGCGTAAACTCGGTGTGGAAATTCATGGAATTAGCAATGGATTGTGTGTACAGTAACGCTATGAGAAGGCCAAGCATGAGTCAGGTAGTGATTGAATTGGCAGAATGTCTGGCAATGGAGAGGTATCGGATCACGGAGGGTCAAAGCTTTCAGACAGAAAATCCGAGTGAAGTTTTCAGCATGAATCTGCATACAGGAGAATCTCCCCTGGCAAGGTAGTTCTTTTGATCTTCATCAAAATAAAGAGTATACAAAAGTAAATATGACATAAAATGTTTTTGACATCTTTGTACTGAACCTCAGTAGTATACTATGAACTAATCCTTGTACCTAGAAAAACAGAAATGGAACTGAAAATGGAAAGCTGTTTTCTTTTTTCCTGAAGAAGATTTCTCTCCTGGATCGAATAATATCAGCATTAAATTCTAGCATAAGCTGTAAGACTAGCGTTCTTAATGAGTTTCCTGAAAATATAATAACTATACAGTATCTAGACCTGTTCCAAGCTAAAAAAGTACCTTATCTTTAGAGCTAATTTATATGCATCACTTAATAAAATTTGCTTTAAATTTTCATCACTTAATAAAAATTTGACTTAAATTATCTCCAATAAATTAATAAAATATACATTAACATATCCTTAATTTATATTATCATCTCATTATTTACAAGAAATAATGATCCTCTTATACTCTTTACAAAAAGAATGATAATTTTGATTTGATTTAATTCAAACTCATTTGGCTCAAGTTCAGATTAATTGGATTTCAGGTTAGACTAAGATTTAAGAGGCCTCTTTGAAGTCTTTTCTAAAGCTTCTCTTCTAAAACAACATCGTTTTGATTTAATTACTCAAAACGTTATTGATTTGATTAATTATACTAAAATAATGTTATTTTAAAACGATTGAAACATATTAGAATTATGGGATTCAAATTTACTAAATTTTAAATTAAACTCAAACTATTATAAAATTTTCCAATTCGGGCCGGTCCAATTCATTATTATCCCTAATTACATAACATTGACTTGGCCAACTTTTTTACTCAACAAAGAATTAAAGTTGCAAATTTTAGAAAATTTTGTTCAAAACAGTTAGGTCCTTTTTCCTTTTTATGATGAAATAAATCAGTAGTAAAAAAAAGGTACGTGTCAAAAAAATGGAAAAAGAAAATTAATAAAGATGAATAAATTTTTTTTCCAAAACGCTCTGGTCCTTTTTTCTTTTTTTTGATGAAATAAATTGATAACAAAAAAGAGTACTGCAAAAAAAATAAAGATATTTGTAAAATAAAACAAACAAAATAAATTTTTATTTTTAAAAGTTGGAAATATGTAACTTAACAATGACAAAAGCGGAGAAGTAGGTGAGAGACTGCACAAATATGTAATGAAAGCATTAAACACAAATCCATCCTCACCAAAAAAATGGACACATATGTCTGCCAACAAGAGAAAAGGAAGCTGCCTTTGGACTTTCTAAATTGTTCACTCAAATTGTCAAATTTTAGTTTTTCAATTCAACATCAAAATTTAATTTTGAAACAATTGAATGTAACCAGAAAACGTCCTCCCTAATTTGCATTGTTCATGGCATTTGACGACTCACACACTATATAATAATAGTTAAATATTTTTAAGGGTTTGACCTTATAGTGAAATAGAAAAGAATGTATAAGAGCTTTGCATAATAATGCAGTAGTCCTTTTAACTTAAATATCATACAACTTAAAATTGTTCTCTTCCTTTCTGCCCATTACACAATGAACAGCAGAAGTGCAGACGTTGTTAACGTATATCATATTTATGCACATACCTATTTTATCTCCTCCTTTCTCTCCGTCGCTGATTTCTCTCCATTAGTGATTGTATATAACAAATGGCTTCATTCCGTGTATAGCTAACGTCTCATTCCATGTATAACTATTATTTCAATTATGTACTCTATTTAAGTGTATGTATCGAATAAACATGTGTGGCTCTGTTTCCATGTCAATATCATTATATTTTGTTTCGCTTTTCTTCGTGGTATCAGAGAATTGACCATGGCGGAAGAAACTAGTGGAAACACGTCTTCAACTCAATCAACAAGAAGGGATGCTACTATGTAGACCGCTATTGACATGACTTTCCTACTTTCTTCATCCTTCTGATAACCCAGGAACAATGTTTGTAAAGTGTGTTCTCAACGGGGATAAGTATCCCACTTGGAGGAGGGCTATGCAAAATACCCTCCATACCAAAAACTAGATGCCATTTGTAGATGGCACATTAGACAGACCTGATCCAAGTTCTCCTGACTACTCTTCCCAAACGAAATGTAATTCCATGGTGATTTCATGGATCTTTAATGCACTCTCGTGGATAGCACGAGAGTTATGGTTGGATCTCGAAGAGCGCTTTTCACAAGGGAATGCAGCATGCATTCACCAACTCAAAAAGGATATTTATTTGCTTCAACAAGACTATAAATCCGTTGTGTCATACTGCACAAAATTTAAGGCTTTGTGGGATGAACTTCAGATGTTTGACAAAATTCCTCGATGTAGCTGTGGTGTGGGGAAGGAATTTGCCACTGCAAGGGAGCAGGACAAAGCGCATCAATTCCTTCTTGGACTCAATGATGAGTTCAAAACGTTACGTTCTCAAATATTAAATTCAGACCCTCTTCCCTCTCTTAGTAGAGTTTATGCTATGATAATCCATGAGGAGAAACAACATGGCCTGATTGGAAGTCGCATTCCAAACGTGGAAGCCACAGCTCTTGCTGCCTGGTTTAATCCAAGTAACTTCAGGACCTCATATCGTCATTAAAAACGATGCGGGGACTGCAATAATACAGGACACACAAAGGATAAGTGTTTTCAATTGATTGGGTATCCTCCCAATTGGAACCGAAAGCATAAGAATGAACAAATCAGAACAAAATTCACACTTGGAAGTCGCAATTTTTCTGCTGCATTCACGCTCAAAGATTCACCCCGAGACAATGTAAAGACTCCAACTTACTTAGCCCATGCAGCCACCAGTTCCGCAAGCAATAATGATCTTCACCTATATTTGGACTTTCAATGACTCAATACAATCAACTTATGCAGCTCCTTGATAGGAATTCCTTGCATTTAATCAACTGCATAGGTAAGCAAAATTTTAATTCCAATACATGGATAATAGGTAGCGGTGCTTCTGACCACATGGTTGGATCAAAAGACATGCTTGATGATGCAAACCATGCACACCATCATACAACTGTTAGTATACTGAATGGTAATATCATACCAATTACTCATATTGGCAATGTTACTTTATCACCTGACATCAATCTTTCCAATGTCTTATGCATACCGGAGTTTACATGTAATCTACTGTTAGTGGCAAAATTACTAAAAACCTCAATTGTGTTGTTATTTTTCTTGCTAATTTTTGTGTTTTTCATGACCTCAAAACGAGGAAGCTGATTAGAATGGGTAAATTACATGATGGAGTTTACCAATGCACTTTTCCTCAACATTTTGCTACGCTCTCACATGCTTCAAATGCTGAACTTTGGCACCAACATCTTGGACATGCATGTCTTCCTGAAATCAAACAGATTTTCACACTCAATTTTACTATTCCATCTCAATTTGTTTGTGATGTTTGTCATAAGTCCAAACAATCTTGGTTGCCTTTTTGCTCTAATAGCAATAAAAGTACTCATTTTTTTCTCTCTTATACATTATGACATTTAGGGGCCTTATACTATGTCTTCCTTAACTGGTTTGCATTTTTTCCTCACTATTGTTGATGATTATTCGTGTTGCACTTGGGTTTATCTTATGCATTATAAATCCGAAACATACAAATATTTAATTTTTTTTGTTGTATGACTAAAACTCAAATTTCCCTTAATGTTCAAAAAATTTGTAGTGATAATGGTGTAGAATTTACTTCCCACGTTCTCAAGGATTTTTGCTCCACTAATGGTATCAAATTGCAAACCTCTTGCGCATAAACACCTCAACAGAACGGTATTGTTGAGCGTAAACACAGACACATACTTGATGTAGCTTGTGCTCTGTGTTTTCAAGCTAATCTCCCACTTTGTTTTTGGGTAGAATGTGTACTTACTGCAGCATAATTAATATCACGCCAACACCGCTATTGTCAGGTAAAACTTCATATGAAATTCTTACTGGTAAGCTTCCTCAATATGATCATCTTTGTGTTTTTGGGTCATTATGTTATGCTCATAATCATTTGTTACCTCGTGATAAGTTTGCTTCACAAGCTACAAGTTGTATTTTCATTGGTTATCCACACGGTAAGAAAGGTTATAAGTTATATAATTTAGATACAAATCAAAATTTCATATCACGAGATGTCATTTTCCATGAACCTATCTTCCCTTTCTCCACTGAACCTGAATTCCAACTATCTACTATAGTGCTACCCATCCCATTATGTGAGAATGATGTTGACATTGCGATTGTCAATCAACCATCACACATATCCACTTCACCAATTATAAAATCTCCCACAAATGAGGTCGCCACCACCTCTTCCAACACCACTCCACAAACCACTCCTGCTAGACCCAAACGTACACGTCAACTCTCCACTAAGCTCCAAGATTGTCATATGACATCCCTACATCCTTGTCGCCATCTACACAAGCTAATACATCCTCTTTCTTCTGTGATTTCTTATACACGCTTCTTACCTTCACATCATGCTTTCTTAGCGGCCATCTCCTCTATAGATGAGCCTACTTCTTTTTCTCAGGCTTCTAAAGATCCTCGTTGGAAAGAGGCAATGCACGCAGAAATTGATGCCCTTGAGGCCAATAACATATGGAACCTTGAACATCTTCCACCAGGGAAACAAGCCATTGCTTAAAAATGGGTGTACAAATTAAATATAAGGCTGATGGAACTATCGAGCGATTCAAAGCCCGTTTGGTTACAAAAGGATTCACTCAAGTCGAAGACGTGGACCAACATGAAACTTTTGCACCAATGGTTAAGCTCACTACTGTTTGTTGTCTTTTGGCTCTTGCAGTCATTCGTGATTGGGATTTGCACCAACTCGACATCCATAATGCCTTCTTACATGGTGATCTTGATGAAGAAATATACATCCAAGTTCCTCAAGGTTTTCGACGCCCTGATGATCCTCGAGTATGTAGGCTACGAAAATCTCTTTATGGCCTCAAACAAGCTTCAAGGCAATAGTTTGCGAAGCTCACATCCTCTTTGCTCGCGTTTGGATTCAAACAATCAAAAGCTGACCACTCCCTCTTCACCTCACTTCATGGACGACACTTCATTGCTGTTCTCGTCTATGTTGATGACGTAATCGTCGCTGGCAATGACACTGCTAGCATCTGTGAATTAAAAAACCAACTCCATACTCTTTTCCATATCAAAGATTTTGGTTCCTTAAAATACTTCCTTGGCCTTGACACGTTCTTCCAAAGTTATTGTTCTTTTTCAATGTAAATATGCTTTAAATATCTTATATGACACAGGTATGCTCACTGCAGAATCTGCTACCTTCCCTATAGAACAAAAACATAAAGTATCAGAAGACAACTGTGCTTTATTAGATGACCCTTCTCAGTTTCGTTGTCTCGTTAGAAGGCTTCTTTATCTGACCATCACTCAGCCTGATATTAGCTATTCTGTCCAAATGCTTAGTCAGTTCCTTAATGCTCCACGTTAACCTCACCTTGTAGCTGCAATAATGGTCCTTCAATACATTAAAGCATCTCCTAGCCAAGGCATCCTCCTTTCCAGTTCAAGCACATTACAGTTAAATGCTTATTGTGACTCCGATTCGGCAAGTTGCCCCACCACTAAAAGATCCACTTCAGGCTACTTTATATGTCTCGGCCACTCTTCCATATCTTGGAAATCCAAGAAACAAACCACAGTTTCTCGTTCTTCTGTAGAAGCCGAATACCGCACCATGGCCCATACAACAAGTGAGTTATTATAGCTGCGCCATTTATTTCAAAACTTGTGCCTCTCCTTTCCAACAGTAGCACGACTTCATTGTGATAATCAATCTTCTATCCATATAGCAGCTAATCCTATTTTCCATTAACGCACCAAATATATCGAGATAGACTGCCACTTCATTCACGCGCATATACAAACCAGAGAAATGCAAACTGCACACATACAATCTAAGCATCGACCAGTTGACATATTCACTAAGGCATTTGGACCGAACCAATTTCACTTGCTCTTATCCAAGTTGGGCATTATGAACCTCAATGCTCCAACTTGAGGGGGCGTGTTAACGTATATCACATTTATGCACATACCTATTTTAGCTCCTCCTTTATCTCCATCACTGATTTCTCTCCATCAGAGATTGTATATAACAAATGACTTCATTCATTTATAGCTAACGTCTTATTCCATTTATAGCTATTATTTCAATTATATACATTATTTAAGTGTATGTATCGAATAAACATGTGTGGCTCTGTTTTCATATCAACATCAATATATTCTATTTTACTTTTCTTCAGACATCATTGCTCCCAACAATCCTTTTCAACCTTAGAAACCTGAGCTTCTTGTCAGAAAAAAGGAATGTTGTATTGTCCTTGTCTATAGGGATCTGTTTTATTGTTCCAATATATGGACTTATATTGTCCTAGGTATGTGTTTTATTGCATAAAATGGTTGAGTTGTTTTTTCACTTGACAAGGTAGTGGATTATCGGGTTAGCTTGTTGGTAAGTGGTTTAGTTTGTTGCTATTTTGTTGATCTTTTTGTTGATGTCTTATGTCTATTTAAAAGCTTATGGACTGTTAAATAAACAGTAGAAGCGCAGACAAAATATTATTTCTTCCTTTGAGCTTGTTACACTTGGGAGCTCACTAAACTTCCAAAAGGGCACAAGACCATTGGTCTAAATTGGATTTTCAAGATAAAGCTTAAGAAAAATAGTGAAATTGACAAGTTTAAAGCACATTTGGTGGCTAAAGGATACAAGCAAGAGTCTGAGGTAGATTATAAAGAGGTTTTTGCTCCAGTTGCAAGGCATGTGTAACATCCCCTCACCTATGGGAAGGGTAATTTGGTAATTTGGAACGAGTTAGGAGTGTTAAATATTGCATTGACA
>JAOQMS010000005.1:3411167-3442528 GCA_027563885.1 Erythroxylum longipes
TTACATGTGCAAAATTTACTATTCACGTGCATGTATGAATGCATGAACATAGCAAAACAATTTTAAACACTCCTAACCCGTTCCAAATTACTAATTTACCCTTCCCATTGGTGAGGGGATGTTACAATGATGATAGAAAATAACAACATTTATGGTGATCTCATTCAGTGTTCTGATCAACCAATATCTGAAAATGAAATTGAAGAACAAACTCAAAGCCAACATCCAGATCAGTTGAATGATTATCAACTTACTCGAGATAGAACAAGAAGATTGATTGTCCTACCAAGGAGATACACTACAAACATTATGGAATATGCTGCCTACATAGCTGCAGAAATAGATCAAGGAAATCCTAACAACTACGAAGAAGATATTTCTCATAAAAATGTTACATATTGGAAATTATCCATGGATGCTGCAATGCATTCACTACTCAAAAATCAGACATAGATTCTAGAAAGACCAAATGACAAGACATGATTTAGTGTAAGTGGCTTTACAAAGTAAAGAAGATCCAAGTTTGAGAAGTGGTCTAAAATTCAAAGCCAAACTCTTAGTAATGGGTTACAAACAAAAGAAAGGTATTGATTTCCAAGAAATTTTTGCACCTGTTGTGAAGTTCAAGACAATTAGAATCATGCTATCTCTTGCAATGCATCATAACTGGAAAATTGAGCAATTAGATGTCACTATTGCTTTCTTAAGTGGAGAATTGGATAAAAAGATTTATATGCAGCAACCATAGGGATATATAGACAAAGGCATGCCAAATGCAATGTGTCTCTTAAAGAAATCCCCATATGGTTTGAAGCAATCACCAAGACAGTGGTATGCTTGGTTTGACAGGTTCATGAACTCTATTGGATTTATAAATAGCAGTTATGATACATTTCTCTATTATAAGAACTTGGATCCATATTTTAGAATTTTTCTGTTGCTCTACGTGGATGATATACTTATCTTTAGTAATTCCTTTACTGAAATTAAATCATTGAAAAGGTTACTAAAGAAGGAATTTGAAATGAAGGAGCTTGGAAGAGCAAATAAAATTCTGGGAATACAGTTGGTTAGAAATTCTAATGAAAATATTCTGGGATTGTCTCAGTTGGATTATGTGAAGAAAATATTGTTACAATTTGCAATGGACAAAGCTAAGTTTTCTTCTATTTCTCTGCCCGCACATTGTAAGTTATCATCTGCTCATTGTCCAAAATCAGTAGAAGAGGAAGAATACATGAAGAAAGTTCCATATAAGGAAGTAGTTGGGTTGATCATGTATTTGATGATTTGTTTAATACCAGACTTAGAACAAAGTATCAGTTTCATGAGTAAATTCATGTCAAATCCTGGAAAGGCACATTGGGAAGGAATTAAGTGCTTGTTGAGATATATCAAGGGAACAGAAACGTATGGCCTGATTTGTAAAAAGAGGGAAGATAAAGTTAATGTTTTTGGCTATACTGATGCTAATTTTGCAGGTGATTTTGGCTCAAGGAAATCAACTTCGAGTTATTACTTCACAGTTGTAGGTAATTGTGTTAGTTGGAAGAGTCAATTACAGCCAACTGTTGCTCTCTCAACCACAGAGGCAGAATATATATCTGCCACTGAAGGAATAAAAGAAGCCATGTGGATAAAAGGCTTACTGACTGAATTGAAGATGCTCGATGGAGATATGAAGTTATTCCTTGATAATCAGAGTACAGTATATTTGTGCAAAGTTCCAGTGCTTCATGAAAGATCGAAGCATATTGATGTTAGACATCATTTCATTAGAGATATAATTTCAAGAAAGGAAATTACAATTGATTCAATTCCTGGTGAATTTAATCCTTCAGACTTTGGTACCAAAATTATTAGCTGTAAGAAATTTCGTTACTGTCGAGATTTCTAGCACATTCAACATATTTGGTGAGAAGACAAAATTGAAGCTGCTCAAGACAAAGATTTAAGTCTGGATTGATTATCTTTAGCTATTTGAATCAAGGGGGAGTATGTTATGATATGATTCGACACAAATGACAAGTTAGTTATCAACTGTATAACAGATGGCAACAGAAAAATGTTTGATAGTTAAATGGTGATTAACAGTTATATGACAAAGAGACACAAAGAAGTTATTTTCAGTTATGACAGTTGTGTAACTTGCTCTATATATATTCATGCATATGACTGTTGGAAGAGATAGACAATATACACAGTTTGAACTCTATTCTAGCAACTAAATAGTATTGTGAATTCCTTAGTCTGTGTGTAAGGAATTTCTTAAGTTCTTTATGTTAAAGGTAATATGTGTGTGCCTTATACTCTTGTTCAGAAACTATTATGATCATAATGAATTGGAGTCCTGAGCAACTCCCGTAGATGTAGTCAAGTGTAATTGAAGAACCACGTAAAAACAACCGTGTTCATTTCTTCTTCTAAGTATATGTTCTCATTGCCATAAATATTTTCTACAAGTGTATACAATCCTAAAAAATTCTGGTTAGATAACTATTACTGCAATACAGTTTGCAAGTAATTTTATTTTATAGACAGGAATTAATTTTCTGTCGTTGATTGCCTAAGGTATTTTTATTATTGGTAATTTTTAATTTTCTTGTAGTGTGTGAAAATTCACGGAATTGGTAATGGATTGTGTGTACAGTAACACTATGAGAAGGTCAAACATGAGTCCGGTAGTGATTGAATTGGCAGTGTCTGGCAATAGAAATTTAGGTAAACAGAACATAGAGGGTCAAAGCTTTCAGACAGAAAATCCGAGTGAATTTTTCAGCATGAATCTGCATTCAGGAGAATCTCCCCTAGCAAGGCAGTTTTTTTGTTCTTCATCAAAATAAACTAATTAGAGCATAAAAAAATAAATATGTTATAAAATGTTTTTGACATCTTTGCACTGAACTTGTGTTGTATACTATGAACCTGTGTTGTACCTAGAAAAATAGAAATGGAATTGAAAATGAAAAGTTGTTTTCTTTTTTCCTAAAGAAGATTAGCGTTATAAACGCTAAAAAATTCACATTCACATATTTTTCTTAGTATTATAAGCATTACAAAAAAGGAACATAATTTTGGTTTGATTCAGTTCAAATTCAATAGATCAAGTATAAGTTGATTACATTTGAGTTAGACTCAAGTCTAAAAGGCCAGTTGAAATTCTGTATAAATCTACTCTTTTCAAATGTCATTTTTTTGATTTAATTATTCAAAATATCATCGAATTAATCAACTATATTAAATTAATGTTGTTTTGAGATATTTTTTTAGAATGGAGGAACTCGTAACTGCTATCCTTTGGATACGCACTGGATAAATTTTTGGATTGATATAATAGACTGCAAATCACATCAATCGGATACTTCGCACTAGGCATATCTTATATGACAGACTCGATCTATAGAGTGTAAGTATGAAGATTCGAACACGTGACCTTTTGGCCCTAAACTTTCCCACTTTATCAACTCAACCACCCCTAAAATGCTCGTTTTGAGATGATCTAACAAATTTGGGCTATGCAACTCGAAGCTATTGAATTTCAAAACAAACTCATGCTTTTATAGAAGTTATCAATTCGATCACTTCAATTCCTAATTACATAACATTGACTTGGCCAATTTCATTGTTTCGTGAACAAAGAATTAAAGTTGTAAATTTTAAAAATTTTTGTTAGAAATTAATAAAGATGAAAGGTTTGTTTTTTTCAAAACGATTAGGTCTTTTTCTTCTTTTATGATGAAATAAATCAGTAGCAAAAAAGGTATATATGTCAAAAACAATGGAGATATGGCTTCATCATCTTTGACGCTTTAACCCAAAAAAGGGTAAATGGAAAAAAGAAAAGGTCAACATTATGTGCCTGTCATCATTTTTGATTGTAGGCCAACAATCTAAGGACCTATTCCGTTTTGCAAGTTGTAACTATATAATAATAATAATAAAAAGGAAAGTAAGACATCACCATGCGAACATATAATTCATTTGAAAATTTTAAAAATAATTAATCAAAATATATTAAAATTTATAAATATCAATTCATTACTTAATTTTAAATTAATTGTTTTTCAAATAATTTGTTTAAAATATATAATAATTTAATCCACATGCAAAAATAACATTATAGGTTTCATTAATAACAATAATAATAATAACACCCATTAGGATTGGTCACTTAATAATAGATAGCTTTATTGAGGGCTTGGCCAATTGATTGAGCTAGCCACTAGTCTAGTTTCCCACTTGAAACCCTAGTTGACCCTTTTCAATACTTATATATGCTCATCAATCATATCACAATTGTTTATAACAAGTCAAAATTTTCCCACTTGGGGGAGGAGAGTACTACAAAACAAGAGTTTCCTTAGAGATTTCAACACACGCAAACGCAAATTGGTTATCTTGGGACCTTCCCCAATTGGCATTTCTTCAAACTTGAACAAGGAACAAAAAAACAAAAGCCATACAAGGAGAGATCTAGGTTTTTTTCACAACAGAATTGTCTAAATTTAGCATATTCCATACATCCCCAACCACAAAAAAGGAAAGCTTACTTTGAAGTTTGAACCAATCAAAGTCCTACTCTTATAGGACAAAATCAGAACTACCACGCAAGTATAGTACACATCAAAGTCTTGTGACACCATCCAAGCATCATCTCCTCCATCATCATTATGACTGTTATTAGTTGGATGTGGTTAGGGATTATTAGAAGAGTTCTTAAAAAAATGAGAGGAGGGTTATTATGAACATAGCAAATTAACTTTAAGAACCCCTGCCAAGAAAGAAGCATAAGCATGTGCTATGCAATAGAATTGGGAGTGATTTTCAAGGGCACGCTTTGGATTGAATCAAGGAGACAGGACCACTGACTGGGGCTCACTAATCGTAAGAGAATGTCTTTTGCATTGGTTGGCTAAACAAAATTATATATTAAAGATGCTTGATAAAGATCTCATCTCCAAGAAAAGTGAGCTTTGAGTACATTGGACAGATTAAACAAAACCATGTAAACATGCTAAAATGATCATCACTTTCTAGCCCTTGATCTTAATCATAAGAGCTATAATTGTTATGCCTTTTTGCATGCAAAAGGCTGTAGTAAAACTTAACTATTGCCAACCCTAGTTTTCACTGCTTTCACCATACTTTCTCTTCCGGTATTCCAGTAATTACAATCCATATAGAACTGGAAGCAGAAAAGGTTATAAAAAAAACTAAAGGAAATAGAAGTGCTCGGTACTGAACTCTCACTTTGATCCTGGAAGGTGGATGTCATGATGATGATGATAACAAGGAAAAGTATAATTAGTCAATGCTTTTAAACCAGGAATCATAGAAAAGCAATCATGAAGGTTATGTAAAACATCTTTTGATTAGCTTCTGTACTTTGCTTTAAAGCTAGAATATTGGCTTTTTGGACTCTTAATCATTGGTGTGCAAATGATGATAAGTACCATGATTAAGGATCTAATTATTAGGGATATGTTGTGTTGGTTTTTTTTTTCCAACTCTAGGAGTGGTGAGGATGATTAGGGTTCTGAAGTGGAAATTGAGTCTGCATGGGAAAAGAGTGGTTGAATGGTAAAGAAGAGAAAGCAATGTTTGTTGGTTGTAGACCACTAACTGATGATGAGCCAACCTTGTGGCCTAGGTTTTCTAGTGCCTTAACTTGTGACCTCAAGAACTTGAGGTAGTTTGCAGCCTCATCAAGCATTGATGCTGTGTCCATCTTGCAACCACCTGGGACCAGCCTCTGTAAAACTCTTATTCTCTCACTTATCCTCTCTCTTCTTTGCCTTGCAGCCACAGTTTGAGGATCAGTTGATATTCTCACATTCTTTCTCTTAGGCTTCTCCATCACTTCCAAGCCTAAGTTCACAGGCCTAAAAGCTGCTGCTCTATATATCATTTCTTTCATCTGAGCAACAGCTTCTGGATCAGGCTCCTGATCAATTATAGACGATGACATAGATGAACTTGGCTGCTGAAAGTTGATGTTTGAAGAGCTTGGACGCTTATCTAGTCTCGGTTTCTTTGCTCTCGGAGGATTATTCTCAGAAATGAACCTGAAACCACCTTCCTTTGTGGAAATATCAGCTGGGAGAAGATTGAAATAAGGACTCTTTGTAGCCTCAGTTTGATCATGGCTTCTCTTTGTTGAAACAGGCTTTGTTTGTGAACGCCTTCCCTGGTTACAAATCTGATCTGAAGAACTTTGAGAGACAGTTTCATCGAGCTCGCTGACCGGACAACGCATTTCGTTGTTTCTCGCATTGCAAACTGTAGTGTTACCAGATTCTCCTGACGAAACAACACTGTTGGAACCGAAATTCCACAAGTTCCTGCAATCTGGGATGATCATTGAAACTCCATCGTCCTCCACAGATGTCTCAGTGTTGCTGTTAGTTGCTGATAGCAAGCAATCTAGAGACTCTAGTGAGCCTGTTGAAACACCAGTCTTTGCCTCTGGTAAGCCATTGATAACTTGAAATTGATCTCCTATGTCCAAAACAGCTGCCGAATAATGTTTATTAATTAAAGGAGATGAGTACATTTTTATAGTTGAAGTAACATCTCGCCAACTTGGTCCAACTCCTGATTTTGCAGCAACTACTGTGTTAACCATTGATCTTTGTGCCTCTTGGTACTGCTGCTGCAACAAAGATCCAATTTTCATCAGTGAACATTCAACTTAAGATCAAACTAGTCACTGAATAGCTTCTCACTTACTGTTTCAGAATCTGGATTAAGTTGTGATGTTTGAGTCTTTTGAAATGCTTGAAACTCATTGAAGAAATCTTCTGTTGTAAGATCCATCTTGCCACCGAACACACAAGAATTTGAGTTGGGCATGATCAAGGTCCCTTCAGTGTTGCCATGCTCATGATTGCTCCACAGGGATGATGTGTCTGTGAGAACTTGTGATTCGTCCCATCCCAAACTCTCCATTGATCGAATAACAGATTTTTCTTATTCCTATATCCAGAAACAGGAGAGGATTGATACCAGAGATCCAGTAAAAAGAGAGGAAGAAGAAATATTGGTAGTATATTAATAGAAAGAACATCTGAGTAACATATAGACATACCAATTGCAGATCAGCTGCAACCAAAATATAAACTTGAACAGACTTCTTGTTGCGTACAACAGAACTAAAACTCAACTTTTGTGCTCTACTTTTTGTACAATCTGCTGGTACTGGCAATAACGGCCCTCTTTAATTCTATATCACGGAAACTGTGATCATGAACAAAACAAAACCAATTGCTAACGTCAGTTCTGGCAATTGATGTTTGTCCTCCAGTGCACAGTAATAAAGACCAAAGATCAAATAAATCTCAGGAACTTGTTGTAAGAATTCATGCATTCAGTACATCAGATATAAAGGCAGTCTCAGGAAAAAATTAAGTGAAGCAAGAGAAAAACAAGGTCAATTCACAAAGGAAGTAAATTAACAGAAAGTTTCCTTTCTACCTTGAGCTACTCTACTCTACCATGGATGGACAAGTGCACTGTTTCGTTAAAAGGGCCATGCTTATATAGATACAAAGAACATATGTCTAAATATAATAATAATAATCCCTAATTGTACTTGAAAACACGCAAAACATTGGAAGTAGGATTGCTGAATAAAATATAGTTTCAAAGGAGGAATAATGGGTTTGAAAAAGATAAGGCTTTTTGGTCAGTTTGGTGGGGTTGTAAGAGTATATTTTTTTGCAGATGGGAAGCATGAGATTTTCAGGCAAAGCATATTGAATCTGTTAACTACTAAATTATTATTTTATTGCTCTCATCACTTCATTATGTGTATGTACTACTTTCTTTAATGTTTTTAGTGGGGAAAGCTAAGCTACCTGACCTTCTTTTGATTACTCATTGCCATTCCATGCGCACTGTAAAGGTACAGTAAAAACTGCAGCATTCTTCAGAGAATAAATCAGCATCTCTTTTCACAGAGAATCACTTTCTCCATAAAGTTTTCCATTAATCATAGTTTTAATCATGACTCAATTTTACCAATTCTCACTTTTTTTCACTACACTAGTTTCTGTCATTACTTTTTGTGAACATTCTGATGCATACCCTTTAATGATGGTCCTACCACACCTATGTTCTTTACCACACTCCTGCTTAGTCAAATGGGTTCAGATCAGATGTAAAACCAGAATACCCTTTTAAGTAATTAATGGATTCTACAGTTGGGAAACAGTAAATATGAAGATGGTCATTTCAATATACAGCTGTAAGATGTGGGGTGTTATGTATACTAAATTCAGAAAATGAGAGAGAAGAAGATGACAGATACAGTAGAAGTACATAAGTTTTAAAGGTAAAACCATGGGACCTGAAAAGAATCTGCAGGTGAATTTTCTCTTAGAATTTGCCAACTTGAAGATAGTTAATAGTCAGACAGACGAGAGGAGAGGATAGAGCACAAAGAAGCAAGTTGGTCATCAAAATTTTGTCTCTCTTTAAAATCCTAGTTCCTTCCTTTTTGTTTGAGTGCAGTATTAAAATATAGTTACAGTTATGAAAGAGAGAGACCACATGCACCCCATCATATTACAGCTCAGTGAATGGGTTCCCATGGCTTCTGCTTCTTTTTTTCTTCTACTCTTAACTAAAAATTCTCTCTTATTGTCAACTCTCAATTTCAGATTTGATGATCAGAGTATAACTAGAGAAGATCAATTAGGTAACATCAAGATATTCTTTTGAATAACAAAAGATTTTGTAAATATTGATTCTCTCTTGAATTTTCACAAATAATTTAAAATTATTGCATTCTCGAATATAAGTCCTGTGTTTGAATCCTTTCTACCTACAATCTTTTGATTGAGTCTGTCGTACAAGATTTGCTTAGTGTAAAGTATCTGATTGGCGTGATTTACAGACTATTACGTCAATCCGAGAATCTATCTAATATACATCTAAAAGATAGCAACTGCGATTTCTTTATTCCAAAATAAAAAATATAACATGCTTTATCTTGTCATGATAGCTACATGTAACACATGTTAGATTTAACAAACAACGTAACATTTGTAATTGTCTTTGAATTCTGTTTCTTGGACTTAGTTCAGCGCTGTAGATATATTAACATCTTTAAATTAAGATTTTTTTATATCAACTTCTTGCTAAGTTTTTGTTTTTTTCCAAAAGAACTTTGTAAACTGTGAACCGTTTACCTCAATCTTGACCGTTCATCACAGTCCAAATCAAAAGTAACCCCGTTTGATCCGACGGCCGAGAATCCACTGGTCCCCACTCCACAAGTCAAAATCAATCTCCATTAATGCCCTTCTGGTCTCTTCTTCCCTCCCGCGTTATTTCTGCAGATGATCGGCTCTAACCGTTTGAGCCGTGTATCGAGTAATGTTCGTGGACGGTGGTCCCCACGACAAACAATGTAGGCCCCCCCACACAGAGCGCTCTCTTCTATTATTGTTACTTGCTCACACGTGAACTCAACGCTCATATTCACGCGTGGCGGTACATTATTGGACGGTCACCTGGTGAGATAGCCGTCCCCCACATGGGAGGAAATATCAAATCAAAACGGAGTCCCAACCCAAGAGCTGTAGAATATTGGGACCATCTCAATATTGAAAACCCTCCTTATTAATTTTCAACATTATCTGATGCCTTCACCTAAATTTGTTCTCTATCTTTTTCAACAAATTATTTCAAATTTTCTATAAAATAATTTATAAGATTTATATGTTTAATATATTATTTTAAAGTCAAATTGATCATTTAATAATAAAAATTATAATATCTACATTAGAAAATTATTCTCGAATAAATTAAAAGATTATTACTAAATTTTAAATTTAATTTCATAGTAAATAATATATTTAAGACTCTTATATCGAAATATTTGATTGCCATAAATTTGTATTTTCTTTTTTAATCTTAAATTTAGTGAAATTAATTTTTTCCACATTATAAATATATTTTTTAATTTTTAAAAAATAGTTTCTATTCAAGGAAATTCAATAATTTGTAATAGTTTTAATTTTTATCAATGTAAAATTACAAGAAATAATTTGTAATAGTTTTAAAGTTTCTTATTTCACTTGTTACATTTGATGACTAAATATATGTAATTATTTTTAAAAATTAAATAAGTAAAATCACTAATTAAATAGAAGGAAGGTTAAAAATTAAAGATTATGAAAATTTATTTTCATAGTAATAAAATTTACTTATGATTAATTATATCAATTAATTAATTAATTATTAAAGCACTAAAACCAATAACTAAATAAAATATATTTTAATTTTTCTTTTTTAAAAATATTTTATTGATTTAATAAAAATAAAATGGAGATAAAAAGCACAAAGTTGGGCGCTACAAAGAAATGGTCCATAAAATCATGAACAAGCGTGGCCCAAAAACCTAAAAAAAGTAAAGAGTCAGAAGTCTCACAGACAACCTCAAATGATTAACGGGCTCAGCCCCAGCCCCATTACTTCTGATTCATGGTATGTAACCGAACAATTGAGATCTTTTTTACCTACTATTCTATAACTACTTTATTTTTTGCAATCTCAATCGTACAGTTTTCTGAATTTCACATAAGTTTTATATATTTATATAACTGAAATCGTCTAGAACAAAATTGATATAGAATAGTGAGTACAAAGATCCGAAAACCGCATGTCGGCACAGCGTCTGAGATGGGAAAAGAATTGCGGCGCACGGACCTCCGCCGCTGTAAGAACCGCCCAATTCACGTGGGAGGAATTTCAAAGCGCCGCCTTAAATGTACTTGGCCTTATTTATCTTCTTTTCTGGTATTATTCCTATTCTTTAAAAAATTGTCTCATAAATCCACGAATTTTTATTTTCACTAAACAATTTGTAAATTAATATATACAGCATAACAATTTAATATAATTATATTTTATTTTTTTTATCTTGTCCCTTGAAAAAAGTAATTGAAAAAGTTTGGAATGATAACTACTAGAAATTCAATTTTTGTAATTTATAATAAAAATAAAGTATCAGAGGCAAATGATAAAAACAATATAAATAAATTCTCCCTTCAAAATAATAGTAAAAATGTTTTACTAAATTATAAATTATTTTTACAACCTTAAAAAAATAGGATAAGCAATATGATAAGTATTAGGAATGTTAATGAATCTGTTATTTATTTTTTTAAATAAAAATATTTCAAAACGTCATCGTTTTGAATAAAATGATGTCGTTTTAGAAGTAACAAATCAGACTTGCCTGTGGCTTAGCTAGTGGCCTATTTGTAGTACGGTTAATCCAAGTCAAAAATAAATCAAACTAATTTTGTCATCTCTAATAAGTATTAGCCTATTAATAGGGATGATAACAATGGATATGGTATAGCTTAGCCTGAATTAATTTTTTTAAAAATAAAATGTCAAAGTGACTTTTTTTTAATAACCATTACTTATTTGTCTTTGGGTCGAGCCAAACTTGGGTAAATCAAACTCAAGTTTAGCTTGAGGCTAGTATTTTTGAAATTTTTGAACCTAAGATTCTGTCAACTTGATTTGACCTGTTAACTTTGAGAAGAGTCAAGTCTGCTCTTGTCGTATTTCCTTCCCTACCTAATGCATTTGCATTTACACAAAGTGATAGATAGAGAGGTCTTCGTCGCATTGAATGGCCTTTACTTTGAACAACTCAAGTAGGGACAAGAACTAGAAGAAGCCATAGCCATAGCCGTAACCATGGAGGTCTCGTTAGATCAATGGACCCTTTTTATCTCCTTACAAAGCAAAGACTTTGCCATCCTAGAATTCTCCAAGCTGGCTTGTCCCCGTTGTCTTTGACATTGACCCTCACGTGAATTGGGAACTAGATTAACATATTCATGTTTCATCTCCTAACCTTAAGCTCTTTCGCCATTAGTGCAGGCTAAGCTTAGCTTCATACACCTGGCTTATCAACATCAACTAGAGCTTGTTCCATAAATAAATCTCAAGTCGGTATCATACAAATCTAGCTTCATATGTACATCCAAGACGAAGTTTGATTCTCTTTCGTTTGGTTATAAGGTTTGGCCTCTTAGTAAAGAAAGGGAAAATGTATAACTTCGGTTCTAGGGAAAATATATAACTTCGGTTCTACTTATTATTAATTACTATTATCAATCACTTTATTTGGTATTTATAAGGTAATTATTAAAGATATTATTCTTATGTACATTTGTTTAATTAACTAATGCATAAGATAAAGTTTGTAAATAAAGTTACGATGCGATCATAAATTATGAAATTTATATTATATTTATACGTGCTCTCCACATTGCTCTTATTCGTTGCTTTATTAAAATTATTAATTGGAGAAAAAGAATAGTGTACTTTATGTTTGTTTATAAAAGAAGTAATACATATTATAAGGTAAAAGTATAAAAATAATTAAACAAATATATAATTGTTTGTTAGAGAATAGTTTACTAAATTCATCTTGTATAGAAATTTCATACAGTATATTAATTATGTGTTTATAGAAATACTCATATTGATAATTATACAAGTGATTACTTGACTTAAAATTTATAAAGTGTATCATATAATAATGGGTTAATTATAAAAAAATTTCAAATTTTGCTCAATCTTGTAATTATAGCTGAAATATTAAAAAGTAGCAGTTAAATAATCAAACTTTTTATTTTTTTAATTTTAGCCCGATGTTAGTGTTTCTATTAAATTTGTTGACGTGACTTACTACGTATTCCAGCTCTTATATACGTTAGACGAAATTAACATAACTAATGAAGATTAATTAAACTATATCGTTTAATAACATAATTAAAAATACGTCGTTTTTAAAAATGAAATCCTTAGATCAAAATTTGCCCTTGGTTCTTGCATAGATGTCTACTGCTCCTCACTTTGTCTTTGCATTGCACCAAATTCTTTAGTTCGTTCTTGCTTCACAGCACACAAAGCTAAGTTTGTTCTCCTTAAATAATTAAGAAGAATGTTCAATTATTATAGATTAATATTGATTTGAAGAATTATTTGTTTGACCAAATGACACTTAAAATTATTTTAAATACCATGAAGGTAATAAAATGCCAATATTAGATAACTAATATAAATGAATTCAAAGTAGGTATTGATTTTATATTATATATAATTGAATAATATACGATGAAAAAATTAAATTATACAAAAATTATTAATCTATAAAATTAATTGATTAATTAATTATTTATTTATTTTTTAATAATAAGAGTTATTAAAATAAATCAAATCAAAAACTTAAAAAATTAAATAAAAATTGATAAATTTTTTTTACAAATTTGATTTTTTAATTTTTTCTTGCAGATTTTTTATCAGATAGTTTAAATAAGTCATTTGAATATTACTCATGAGGTGACTTGGAGATTCAAAAGTGAACGAGCCAGGTGTGGCTATTTGGTTCATTTCAATTTGATTCCGATATCCGAACTTTTAGGGGACCTACATTGGGGTCTAAAATACCCTGAGCCTAGTACTGTGTCCAAGGCTTCAGGACCAGGTTGAATTAGTGAGTTTCACAGAACACCAGGCCTGGTTTGTGGTCCAAGAGCAACTTTACAGGCCCTGTTGAATCATCTCATAACAATGTGGAAGTGATCCGATTCGTGAAATACCAAACAGTTCCTCAAAGCCTTAGCTCCTAATTGAAGTTTCTTCGAGATTGGATTAGATCATTAGACATTTATCACTGGATTTATTCCCTTATAATTTAAAAATATTTAAAATTTTAACACGATTTTTTATTTTTAATTTAGGAAGATATTTTTCTAATTAAAAAATAAGACAACACACATACAATATAGAAATAAGGTGAGGAATAATCAACTGACGTTTGCGTAATAATTTAATTCATTTTTAAGATTCAAACATAATTAATTAAATTATTAATTGTTTCAAATTATTAATTTAATTATAATTTAATTATTTTAAATTGAATTTAAATACTAAATTTAATTATAATTTAATTAATTCAAATTGAATTTAAATATTGACGTTATAATTATTATATTACTAATATTTGATTAATTTATATTTAATATTTATATTACGTATATTTTGTTATTATTTTTAATTGAAATTTAGGAAAACAATTTTTTTAGTAAACGAAAAACTAAAAAGAGGTTATTAGATTATTTTAAAGATTATAAAATTTTTCCAAATTTGTTTAAAATATAAAGAAGATTTATATAAAAATTAAAATAAAATAAAAATGATAATTATAACATAATTTAATTATATTTTGTTATTTATTAGTGCACATCTGTCACTTTTTTGCGCACAAATTTTATTACAAAAGTAATCAAAAAGCGCACATGCCTGACCCGGTCGGTTGGATCCGGATTAAAACCCAAAACTGCGTAGTTTGGCAGAAGAAGACCTCTAGAACATCCCCTTAAGTTCTCGCTCCTACGCGGTAAGCTCGACGCCGATTTGGTCCCTGTCACCGTGCTACTTGTCGTGCCTTCTAATTCAGGATGTTACAGTCGTGGTTTTAGTCATAGCTCGAAGAATTTTGCCCCATCTCGTTTAGGTCAGTTGCTATGTTTTTTTTTTATTGGAAGGTTTTGCCTATTTGATTCAGTTTAGTATTTAGCTCATTACACTCTTTAAAGTCAATTTGAGATTATGTTCAATTAGCTGAATTCTTTGATGGGTATTGAATTTTGGGTTTGAAAAGGATGGTGTTTGGATCAAAACGCAATCTTTTTTGTGTGAGTGCGTGAAACTAAGGGAAGAAGAAGATGAGAGGGGCAAAAGATGAGGAAAAGTTAGCGAGCCCTATGTTTCCAAGGCTTCATGTGAATGACACTGAGAAAGGAGGGCCTAGAGCTCCCCCTAGGAACAAAATGGCTCTCTATGAACAGCTTAGTATTCCTTCCCAAAAGTTCAGCTCGGGATCACCTTCTATGTTGCCTCTTCCACCCAACACTGGGACCAGCGTGGTTCCTTCAGTGCCTAGAAGCCATGTGAGTTTTGATTATCTATGAAATGTTTACCATTTATGTTTTTTTAATCGATTTTTACCTTTCATGTGTTTATGATCCGAATTGTTCTTGTTTGTGGTTTTACGTGTCACCAAAATACCATCTTTCTGGATGTGAGTTGATTATTGATGCCTAGTTTATTTAATTTTGATGGTTCCTTGTGTGTTCTATGTGCCTATTGATTAAAAGTGGTATGCTGTATACCATTAATTCAGGAATTCTTGTTCATTCGGTTCCTCTGCTTACTTTGGCCATAAGATAAACAAACAGATTCGTAGAAGTTGATCTAATTGGGGTGACCTAATTATCTACCTTTCTACGTATGTATTTGGTATTGATCCTTTTGTTTTAAATTTTCCTATTTCAGTAGTTGTGTTATTGGAAAAAGACAATAAACATCTTCGAGTTATCTATCGTTGGATTTGGAAAGGAAAAGCAATCATTTTTCCAGTCACTTTACTTGTGCTTTTTTCTTTTTGTGTTTTGGTCTACTTAATTTCTTGTTTCTATGAAAGTCTTCCTATTGTTAAATTCATTGCAACAAAATTAGATGATACTGATGGTGAATATGGGGGGAACATTTTATCAGAGTTTATGAAGAGGACTTCATTTTCATATTTAAGATACTGAGGATTCAATAGGAGAAATTAGAATAAGAGGACTGGATAGGAAGACATAGGTAGCAACACTACAGTTCAACTAATTTATAAGTGGGATCTTCTAAGTGGTTTTCCTAAAACAGATTATGATTCCAAGGTCATTACCTTACACTGAAAGTCTGTTTTCATGAGCTTAAAATCAGTTCTAGTTACTGTCTTTAGTTGTTTGATTATAAATGATATGAACTCATAGGGATATGGTTGTGAGAGAAGTGATCTTATTCCACCTCTGGAGCCTCCTGCAACTACACATTTTGCTGAAAAGAATCTTCTGTGTTCCTCTCGTGGAGGCAACTCTAATGGTGAAATTGCAAGTCGAGAACAAAATTCCATGAATGGCGCAAATGGTCAAAGCTTGAATATTTCGAAGCCCTTGGTTGCTGTTACTGCAAAATCTAATTCATTTCAACCATCAAATTTCTCCAATTTTAAGAACTTTTTATGGAATAAGCATGGAGATGAAAATGACTTTAGAGTTCCTGGCTCTGTTAATCCAGGAGCTGATGTAAATTGTGACAACAGGCGGCACAGTAAAAGTCAAGATCTGGCCTGCTCAAACTTGAGCTATTCAATGCAATCTGGAAAGCTTAAGAAAGGATCGGAAACAATAAATCTACAGGCAAGAGAATATCTTAGGAACCGACATCAAGAGAATGCAGAAGCATTTCAGACTCGTATGGAAGAATCTGATTCAGTGCCATCACTTAAAGATCAGGCCTTAGCTTATGCATCTGCTAGCCCTTCAGTCAGGGTTAAAAATATTGAATCAATGAAGCGAGCACATTCATTATCAGGTTGGGACTGTAGGAGTAATATGGGAGATGTTTCAAAATGCTTTAATGGTGCAAATGTAATATTAAACCAACAGTCTGCCACAACACAGGATACAACAGTCAGGGATAATATTTCAGTAGAATCATTAGGGGACAGAGGTGATGAAAATTCTTCCAAGTCGAGAAGTGAATCGAATTCAAGGCCATCACTTGGAGATGATAACATTAGTCCTAAAAGAGTTGAGAATTGTAGTGAGAACTATGGAAACAAGAAGCTTGATTCTCTACAGATGGAGCTTGTAGAAAGACCTGATGATGTTTCAGAATCTTCCATGGTGGACTCTAGAACAACTTTGATTGTAACACCTGATGATGTTGTGGAAGTAATAGGGGAGAAGCAATTCTGGAAAGCTAGAAGAGCTATTGCAAAGTAAGTTTATTTGTATTGTTGTTGCTGTTTCACTTCTAATGTTTCCAGTTCATTGGAATTTGCAGTACTTGGTTAATACAGCTTGATCTTATGTTGATGTTAAGTAATAAATTTAACCATTAATAGCAGTTGCTCTCCTTGCATACATATTAAATCATCTGTATCTTAATGAATATCATGTCAATTACGGTATTATGTAAGTTTCTATTTATGTCAGAACTTTGTGGACTAGGTTTGGTCAAGTTGTTTAATTGAGTAGCTTCTTAAGTGGAGTGATTGTCTGATAGATTGTATGTAGAGCAAATATTAGAGGAGAAGAAACCGCTGGTAAGTACAATAAAGATGATAAGGGTTCTTTTCTATTATTTTGGTTGCAAATTTTCCTTTAAAATGGTAGGGATGGAGCTCTGTTTGCTTTCAGGAATTGCAATTATTGAAAATGCCTGAAAGCATTGTGGAGAAATCCTACATAAGGGCATAGCATGGTTAAACTGAATTGGCATATTTCAATCTTCAATCAGTCAGTGGCATAGTCAGTAAAATGAGCAGGCAATCAAAGTCTTCTTGCAATATGGTTAATTGTATATTTCAAGTTGCTTAATTTCAACTAAAGAATTGTTTGAAGTTCTCTAAAATTAATGCAGACATAATAACTTCAAATGCATGTGGTATTGTTGTGAACCTGACCATTAGCAGCTTTCGGCTTTGTGTATTGAAAATGTGTCTATATGTATTTGTGAATATGTATGTTCTTTGTAGATGTGAAAATTTCTTAATCTGCTGGCTGGAAATTTTCCAAATGCTTGCTTAATTATTTGGTTTGGTTCATCCTTGTGTGTTTTTCTTCATTTTGAAGCCTTACAATTGTAACCTGATGTAACTTGTGCCTGAGGAGGAACAATAAATGTTTTTATATTGTAGAAGTTTCTCTCTCTCTCTCTCTCTCTCTCTTATATTCATTGATTCCAATAAATTCTTGTAGGAAGAATGAATTATCCACATGTTATCCCGCAAGAAGTTTGTGTATTTCTTTCTAGAGTGTAATTCTGTTTCTGTGATTAATGTGAGGCTCTATTTTTGGGTTAGGCATACTGATTGCCTTATCGCTGTGTCTTTGTTCTCTCAAGCATTTGACAAGTTTCTTTTGCTTCATTTCAGCCAACAAAGAGTATTTGCGATACAAGTATTTGAGTTGCATAGACTTATAAAGGTGAATGGAGACAAGTTAATTCAAAAATTCTTGTCTTGGTTTTTTAGACGTAATTGTGAGAAAATAATCTAAGATTAATCTGCCACAGGTACAAAAGTTAATGGCTAGTTCACCCCAACTCTTGCATGAGGATGACCTTTATGTGGAAAAAGCATCTCCTGTGAAGAAGTTGCAATCCGAGTATGCCATAGAGCAAATACCCTTGACTGTTAAACCGAAAGAGCGATGTCAGAAACCACTGCCAGATACTGAATTTGCTGATGAGAATAATGTTGGGAAACTACCCCTTCCTTCTGTGAACAAGGAAATCAATAAAGCACGTCCTTCCCAGCAATCAAATAATGGGCCACCTTCAGGAACTGCACCACAAGCACCTGTGGCTTCAAATAGCAATCTAACTCCATGGTATTTCCCACCGCCTGGAAATCAGTGGTTAGTTCCTGTGCTGTCCCCATCCGAGGGACTTGTATACAAGCCCTGCACAGGTTCATTCCCCCCTACAGCTGGATATATGGCACCTGTTTATGGCAACTGTAATCCTATGGGCCTAACACCAGGGAGTGGAGACCTCTTGAATGCAGCTTATGGTGTTCCGGCTCCACACCAAGAAGGATTTGGTCTCGTAGCTGGTACCCCTCCACTAGGGCAGCCTTATTTTCTACCATATGGCATGCCATTTTTGAATCCCTCAGTTTCTGGTTCGGTGGAGCAGATGAGATCATTCTCTGCACCCGAGTTGAAGGACAACCATGTCGCAGTTGGAAACGTTAACTTAGTGTTCCCTCGCCGGAGCTCACGGAGCATGCCAAGCCAGACAAGTAAAGTAATCTCTCTTCCTGTTGAGAAGTCTCAAACGATGAAAGAAAGTGATGTACAGGGAAGTACGGCAAGCAGTCCAGCGGAGAATAGAAGAAATGCGCTTCCACTTCTTCCCAGAGAATCAAGAGTTCAGGCATCTGATCAAATTGCGCAAACTAACAAACAAGAGACACAGGCATCTGATCATAATGGTCAAACTAACAAACAACAGACACATGTGATAAGGGTCGTACCGCATGACCCTAGACTGGCAACTGAATCGGCAGCGCGGATTTTCCGGTCTATACAAAAAGAGAGAAAACACGGTGAATAGTTTGTGGGAATTGCATTTGGTGAGATGCGTACCAAAGGAAATGCCCCTTTTTTTTTTTAACTAGTTGAATGTTTTATGTACCTGTAATGTTGTGATGCACTGAGCTTGTAAATATTAATGGTGTTTAACGGGATATTATGTTTGCTGGTTTGCAATTTAATCTTTTTATCTTTGTTCGGAAAATACCAAGAGCACCTCATTTGGAGTCCTTGTGTTGTCTGCCTCCATGTATTTTTGCTTATTACATCGATGCCCAATTTAGCCCTTTAGTTAATATTCCCTCTGCTCAAAGATTGTTATTCTATTCAGATGAAACATTGCTTCTAAGTTTTGCATTGCAATTGGAAGATCAATAGCAAGATACAATGCAATCTATCAATCGTGGAGGTAAAGTTTTTCTCTCTAATTTTCTAAAGGATCAATCTGAGGAAAAAAATCCTTACTAGCAATCCTGCTCTGTGTGGTATAAAATCGTCGTCTTCTCATATAAAGCATTCTCTCATGTTATCCTTTTAGTTCGATTAATATCTTCCTCAACATCTACAAATAAAGGCAACGTGTCCACAAAACTTGGAAACTGATCTCTACAATCACGTGTGACTTGATCAATGTCTTGTAACAAAAAGCAATCTTTGTTTATTGAACAAGATTACTCACGCGCCCAATCGTTCATTGAAAGCCACTACCTGATTAGATCCAAACATCTGGTGCTAAAACGCTCCACGATTGGACAGTGACTGCACGGACATAGAAACAGAACATGGTTAGAAATCCCCAAAAACATAAGACACGAGTCACTGACTCTGATCTTTAACGGATTTTTAGTTAAAAGATTGGCCAAACTTCTGTGAGAAAAAATCAACGTGTGGTTATAATGCTCAGGTTAGCTCGCTAATTGCTCACACGTGAGTTTAGACCCAGTCTTCCGTACAATTGTCAAAGTGGTTTCAGACAATTTTCTTATTATCCCTTTTTACAGGCTGAGACTAAAAGGAACATGGCAGAGTTACTTATAATTAGCATACGGATCAGGCACTCCTGTGGATTAATGAGAGTGACTTTCTTCGTAAAGTTTGGAACTTTTCTGTAAATGGGGTCGTGTTTTTTTTAGCAGGAAATGAGTTTTTAAGTGAAAAGGTGCGATCTTTAGCAGTTTAGTCCAAATGGGTATTGATCTTTGGCGATCCAGTTTGAGACCATTGTATGGAAGCGTGTAGTAGATATTGTGGGTCCCGTTCTGAAGTGGCAGGATCTAACTTGTTGCCTTGTTGGAACTGGAAAAAGTAAAAAGCACGAAACTTTTTTGTGTTCTGTCCACTTGGGACCCACATAGCCCACACCTCGTTTGTTGTCGTTTTCTTGGTTTTGCATAGCTTTTTGGCTGAGATCCTCTCTTATGGAATTCCAAGGCAACCCTCTTCTCTAGCCGAATCTACCTTTTGCCACATATTACCTGTTGATTCTATCTCCACTTACTTTCTCCTCTGTTCCTCTCCATCTTCTTCTCGTTTTATTTTCACTACCATTACCCTATCCTTTTTAACACGTTCATATGTTATTTCCAGCAATGTCATGTTTTCTTCTTCTTGGCTCGTGAATTTTGGCTTCAAGTTTGGATTTTTCGAGGTTGGTTAGTTCTGGGTTGTTGTAAAGTTGGGTTATAATCAACTTGGTCGATCATCTTTAGTCTGAGGAATTAGTTTTCCCAAGTGTGTTGCTGTAAAATTCATATTCTTGCCAATTTCCTTTCACCCTCTGTTGATTCTATATGCTTATCCACAAGGAGGTTTGCCTTTTTGAGGTGGGGATAATTTGAGTAACTATAAAAATCCACATCTACATCAAGTGGCTACTTTCTGTTCTTCATGGTTGGATTTATTCAAAAAGCTTCTTTATTGAAGGAGGCTGATCTAGAGTACTTCTGGAATGAGTGAATTCTGAACAAGGTAACTATTTTGCTACCCGGTATAGAAAGATCTTTTGGTTTTGCACTTAAGATTTCAATCTGAATTGATCATCGGGTAGGCCAATCCTTTTTTCCGATGTAAAATTTTTGCTTTAAAAGGATGGTGTTTGGATCTTGCCGTGAATTCGACAAAAAAGCAAGTTTCTGTGAGTCGAGTTTGGGTTGAAACGGAGAGGTTAGCAAGATGAGAGGTACAAAAGATGAGGAAAAGATGCTAAGCCCTATGTTTCCAAGGCTTCATGTGAATGATACAGAGAAAGGAGGACCAAAGGCACCTCCAAGGAATAAGATGGCTCTTTATGAACAACTCAGTATCCCTTCACAAAAGTTGAGCTCTGGATCACCGTTTATGTTGCCTCTTCATCCTAACAATGGGAACAGTTTGGTTCCTTCAATGTCCACAAGCCATGTGAGTTATCACCTTCTTGCTCTATGCAGCTTACTTTCATTACCAATTGAGTGATTTAATTTCTGCTTTATCTACTTGCTATCATGTCTAATTGGTTCCTCAAATGATTAACTTTGCTAGGTTTTTACCACTCTTTAGGAATTGGAATGATGTTAGGATGCCACTGATTCAGTATTTTGATGCACTTGTTTCCTCATTTATTTGTGGGTATATTATCGGTGTTCCTCTACTGTAAACAAGCAGTTCCTCTGGTTTTTCACAATGCAGTTCCTCTGGTTTTTCACAATCATAGAAGTTCATCTGTGTTTGTCTTTGGGATATTTCAAGTATTATGCCAATTTTTGTCTTATTTTACTACGCTGAAGAGTTGGCTTCATGATCTTGAACTTCGATTTTCTGAAGGGCTGTGCCTATGAGAGAAGTGCTTTTATCCCGTTCGGCAACTCTCCTGCAAATTCACATGTTGCTGAAAAGCTCTTTTCTTATTGTTCTGGTGGAGGCAACATAAATGGTGATACTGCAAGTCAAAATAAAAAATCTATGAATGGCACAAATGATCAAAGTGTGAGTATCACTGGCACAAATGACCAAAGTGTGAGTATCACACTGACTTCGGGTACAACTCCGAAGTTTAACTTATTCCAATCACCAGCTTTCTCCAATCTTAAAAGTGTTTCATGTAATGAACCTGGAGATGAGAATGATTTAAGAGTTCCTACTCAATCAGTAGCTGCTCTAACTTGTGGCAGAAGCTGGCGCCAAATAAATCAAGACAATCTACCTCATTTGAACTTGAGCTTCTCAATGCCATTGCAGAATGTTTCTGATAGGCATATGAAAGGAACTGAGATCACAGTTCTAAAAGAAAAAGATTATCTGAAGAACCAAAATCAAGATAATGCAAAAGCATCTCGAATTCCTGATTCTCTGGAAAGATCTGCTCCTGTACCATCAGTCAAAGGTAAGACCGTGGCTGATACCCTTTCCATGGCTGATACCCTTTCCAGCCCATCAAGCAGATTGTCATTGAAGGAAACACATTCATCATCAGATCGAGAATATAGAAGCATTGCAGCAGGCGTGCTGAAAAGCTTAAACGGTACAAGTTCACGAATAAACCAAGAGTCTGTCACAACACAAGAGAAAACAATTCTCAGAGATATGGAGTGCACAGGCAGCAGAGGCAAAGAAAATGCTTCCAAGTTTCAAAGTGAATCATATTCAAGGCATTCATTTGGTGATGATAAAAGAAGTCCTAACGAAGTTCAGAATGTTATTGAGTCCTCTGAGGAAAGGAAACACGGTTCTTCACAAATTGGACATGCTGAAAGATGTGATGATGTTTCAGAGACTTCCATGGTGGATTCCATAGTGGCTTTTACGATAACACCTGATGATGTTGTAGGAGTAATAGGGGAGAAGCAATTCTGGAAAGCAAGAAGAGCTATTATAAAGTGAGTAACTCAATCTTATAGTTGCCATTTTCATAAGATGCAGGTAATATCATCCAGATTACGATGTTCATGGCACTTTCAGTTCTGTTAAAAAGAACTGATGATTTGCACCAGATTGCCAGATTCTGATATAATTCTTTTATCTCTTCTTTTCAGCCAACAAAGAGTATTTTCTATACAAGTTTTTGAGTTGCATAGACTCATAAAGGTAAGCAGTTAGGTACGGTATTTATTCTCTTGATTCCACTGATATAACTTTGAAGAAAGCAGTCCTTAACATTAATTCGCTACAGGTACAAAAGACAATTGCTGGTTCCCCCCATCTCTTGCATGAGGATAGCCTTCATGTGGGGAAAGCTTCATTAAACTTATCCCCAGTGAAGAAGTTACCATCTGAGTATGCCATAGAGCCAACACCCGTAATTGTTAAACCAAAAGAGCAATCTCAGAAACCACAATCGAATGCTGAATTTGCTGATGAAAATGCTGTTGGAGGACCTCCTCTTCCTTCTGCTAACCTTGAAATTAATAAACCACTTCTTGCCCCTCGATCAAATTACGAGCCACATTCAGGAAGTTCACTGCCAGTTCCTATGGCTGCAACAAATACCAAACCCACTCCATGGTGTTTCCCAGCACCTGGAAATCAGTGGTTAGTTCCTGTGATGTCCCCATCTGAGGGACTTGTCTACAAGCCTTATTCGGGACCATGTCCTCCAACGCCTGGATTCATGACACCAGTTTATGGCAGCTGTGGTCCGATGAGCCTAACACCGGGTAATGGCGACTTCCTGAATGCAGCTTATGGTGTTCCAGCCAGCACCCCTCCTTTGGGGCAGACCTATTTTCCACCTTATGGCTTGCCAGTCCTGAACCAGTCAATTTCTGGCTCATCTATGGAGCAAATGAGTCCATTCACTGGACCTCAGTCAAAGGACAACCAGGTATCAGTTGGAAACGTGAACTTAGTATGCCCCCACCGAAGTTCTTCTAACATGGCAAGCCAGACAAGTAGAGTGATTCCCCATTGTGGTGGGAAGTTTCAAGCATCAAAGGAAAGTGATGTACAAGGAAGTACTGCAACCAGTCCGGTGGAGAGGGTTAAAGGGAATGCTCTGCCACTTTTTCCAACAGAACCAACAGTTCAGGCATCTGATCAAAATGCTCAAACTAACAAGGAACAGACACGGGTGGTTAAGGTTGTCCCTCACAACCCAAGATCAGCAACTGAATCAGCAGCCTGGATTTTCCGGTCCATACAAGAAGAGAGAAAATATTATGACTAATTTGTGGGAATTGTATTCATTATCAGTAAGTTATTACAAGGGAAAGCTAAGTATTCTTAATAGTTGCTATGATCTATGTTTATAACAAGTACATATTTAATGTGATTAACAAGATGTTAACTAGAGTCAGAATGCTATTTTGGAAGATTGCCTGGTCCTTGCTGTTTACTAAGCATTCCAGATTTGATTTTGGTCTGCATGTATGAATTGAAACTCCAAAATTTTCAAATGGTTTGCTGCAACTCTTAATTCACTTTCAACTCCTTCGACAAGATTAGTTTAAACAAGGCTTTAAACTGTTGGCGGACAAGAAACTTACCATCCACCCTGCTGGTATGATATTATTCAAGTCTGTTTCCACTCCGGAGATGTTTTAGCTGGACTATAGTTCCCCTTTTTCTTGGTTTTGGAATCGTTCTTGGCGTCAACACGTGAACTTGGTCCCATTTCATTATCTGTCAAATTTGCTTGGAACTTGTTTGGAGTTTTGGCTTTGAAGTTCAAACGGGAAAGAAATAGTTTTTGGTTGGTAACAAGATAGAGTTAGTAGAGTTCTCTTGCAATTTTAGCAGGATGTACTGCTAAACCTTTTCTCCAGTACGCAAGTTAAATTCAAACTTATTGAATACCAACTTTATAATATATTGAGAAACCAATCACAAATAAGATGCCAATTCAGGACCATGTTCCTGCAACCATATCCATTAGACAAGTATTCTGAAGTAACTTTAACAACTAATGTTTTTCATTTTTGGTACTTTATTAGCTTTAGAAATGTTTCAAAATTCACCAAGCTTCAACTAAGACCACCTACAATTGTGTCTATGGACATCGGTCGGAATATCCAGGACCTCCGAAATACAAGTGAACTCCTTCGGTACTCACTTCATCTTTTAGCATCGTTATATAGTAGCAGGGTGTCCTGGTAATGAATGGTAGAAGAGGATATGCAATTCTGAGAACATTAGAAGCATCAACATATTGAAGATGCCCTATGTAAGCAGCTTTACCAAACCCTTCAATGGGATAATGACCACTACCCATCTCAGTGGTGGTATGGTGACCTCCATATTGATTGTTGATTACCTGTCCACCAAAACTTACTAGGTTTGCACTATCTGCTAATGATGTGAAGAGGTCTCCAGGCCAATATCCTAAATCCTGACCCTGAAACGTTAGCCACCAATTTCCACTTGAATTGTCCTGAAATATTGAACAACAGACTAGTTAAAGAATCTACGGAAAATTAATTCTCTGGTTATGATGAAAAAGTATGGAAATATAACTCAGGAATTTCGTGCTTGTTTCAGGATCAGGTTTGGTTATCTAGAGTCGTAAAAATTTACCTTGTGAATGATGACCGTGATTTCATATTGGTCTCCGCCATAGATGGATGTTGGCTGTAGAGGAAAACCAAGAACATACGCAGGGTTTACTTGTATGAAACCAGGACATTCGAGATTATAGCAACCGGTACTTCGATAAGCATCTCTCTGGAGAGGCCACACAGAAATTATATCAGATACTGAAGAAACTGTTAAAAGAAGAACTATAACGTTATTTCCTGGGACGATCTACATTTGGTTTGCATGGAGAGGATCGAATAAACTTACGGTCCAAAAGGAAAAGAATCTTGTTACATTGCTGCCAGATTGAACCTGTAACGATTCACTAGAAAGTAAAAACCTTGGTGCTATGTTCTTAGACCATACTTTTGTTATTAATTTCTGGTTGCAAACCATATATTCTTTTTCTTTTTCTGTCTTCCATGTCAGGAGAATGTAGAAGATTATGTGATGCAAGTTCTGCCTCTAGTGACACAAACCTGCCACCCAACTTCAATGCTGTTCAAGTTCTCTCCATCCCCTGATACAATCCACGTCTGAGCAGTACTCACTTCTCCAGGATCAACTACTTTTGGAACCCATACATTGAATGTTGCACAAGCTCCATAGTAAGTGCCACCAGTAAGAGAAACCTGAGCATACTAATATATACACAAGGCAATCATCATGCAGAATATCAGATGAAATGGAATGATTATGATGCATACAAGGTTTTAATTTGCAGTCTTTGCAATAGATTTCAACCTTAATATTGCGGTTACAGTCTTGTTATCTACAATTTCAGTTAACAGTATGATCCTCAATCCACAATTTAGAACTTGGAGAGCATAATCACATAAGATGTTTTTCAAAATTGTACCTCAAAAGTAGCTGAAGGAGTGAAGTCGGATATGTCTGCCCTCTTTGGAATTGGTGGACTAACTGGACGATGAGTGAATGCTCTTGTTCTTAGAATTGGGACTGTTCCTTCAGGACACTTAATTTTATTGAACCAGCTTTGGAAGATCTTAGAAGAGTTTGTTGCTTGCACTCCATTGCCACTGGGAAACGAACTTGGTTTCATCTGAAAGTGCAAAAAATGGATTATAGTAGATAATATTATGACTTTTTATATATATAATAGGATTTAATTCAACTGTGGAATCAAATTGAAAGTAATCATATTTATATAAGTGGAAACAGACCTGTATAGTATGGTTCTTGAGAAGTGGATGATTAAAAGCAGGTTGCTTGTAGATATCAACACAATCAATTGCATCACCATCAGTCTAGGAAGAAGAAAAAGAAAAAGAAAAAGAAAAAGAAATCAATCATTTCAAAATGTGTTTATTCTTTAATTTGAAGTTAGATTATGTGTTGAAATTTATGCATTTTCATGAAATCATTTTTTCTCTCTACATCTAATTTAATATACATATAAAAGAAAACAGAGTTTCTAATACGACCGTGTTAAAACTTATGTACTCATCTGTTAAAACTAGAATTAAGTACATATTATGTCAAGATACCTTAATGGTTTTCTTGGCTGAAATCCTACTTCCGTCGCCTAATCCATAGCTCCAAATTTGAGCAAAAGCTATAAAGAAAAACATGCAACTCCCAATGTTTTTTCGATGACATTGAGGAGCCATTGTACCTTGAGCTATTAGGTGTTCTTCACTCTTTCTACTCATTTTAGTTCTGAGTTTACATCTTTGAGTGCTATTTACATTTATCTAGGTCAAACCCTTGAATGAACTCATCATTAACTTTCCCATTTTAGATGAATAGATACTGCCTTTTTCATGTTACTAAATAGTAAATTATACTAAAAATGAATTGCCACCAAGGTAGGTTTTTAATATGGCTTCAATCCATGTATAACTTTCTTCTTTGTTATTAGAATCATAATAATTATAGTCTACTTTTATTCACAAGAATTTGCATTATTGGAGATAATTGTTGCCAAGGCTCCAAATGGGGCATGTAACAATTTTCTGTTTTATGGGGACACCATTATTTTTTTTCTCCTTGTTTAAATTTATATTTATATATTTTAATTCATATTTTTATTCAAAAATCTCTAATCAAACATATCTATCTGATATCACATCTAAGGGATTTTTTGGTTCGAGATCGGTTAATCAAACTTAATTTGTTAATTTTAAATTGAATTGTAATGATTAATTAAATTAAAAAATTTTCAATTTAAATTGTAATGATTAATTAAATTGAAAATTTTTCAAACTAAATATAAACTTAATTAATTTAGCCACTTGATTTGCTTAATTTTTTTAAATCTACTCTTAAGAATCTATTTGCACTGGTCTGAAAATCCAGGACCACCGTAAAAAACATGAGCTCCTTGATCAATGCTTGGATCCTCTTTCCCCACAGTAAGATCATAGCACTCTGGTCTTGTAACACTTTGTTTACGATCAGCTGCGTCTCTGAGAACACTGGAAGAGTCCACATACGAGGGATGGCCTATGTAAGCTGCTTTACCAAACCCTTCACCTGGTAATCCTCCACTTCCCATCTGAGTGGTGGTGTGGTGACCTTGAGCTTGTTTGTTCATAACATGTCCACCAAAGTTTATGAGGCTTGAACCATCCGCTAATGATGAGAAGATGTTTCCAGGCCAGTATCCTACCTCCAGATTCTGAAGGGTCAGCCACCAATGTCCACTAAATGTATCCTAGAACATTAAATTAATAAATAACTTAATTAGATGGTTAAAAAATGACAAATTTTTAATTTTTATTCTTATAATTGATAAATTTAGACAAGTCATTATGATATTAAAAATTTTAAGTTCAAAGAGTAATCTAATTTTGAAATATTTTTATTTTAATTATAAATAATAAAATATGATGGAGGAGATTATGTGATAATTAAAAATATTGCTAAAGTATAAGTGATAATTACCAAAATATGAGAATCAAAATTAAAAAAATCAAATAACAGGAAAATTTAATATGATTAAGTCGTAAAAGAATTTTTGTTATTTTAATTTTGAAATAAAAAATAGAATATTTAAGAGTTATAAAAATAAATAATAAAAACTGAATTATTAATATAAAATATATTAACAAATATTAAACTTTGATATTAAAAGAGAATTTATGATGAACTCGAATGACTAAAAGAATTGGAAAATTTTAACTCAGAAAAGTTTAAGAATTTGGTACAATCCAGGAAACCTTCAAATATCTGATATGTGGAAAATTTTAACTCAGAAAAGTTTAAGAATTTGGTACAATCCAGAAACCTTCAAATATCTGATATGTGGATTCATACATTTACCTTGTGAATGACATCTATTTCAAATTGGTTTCCTCCATTGGTGGATACTTGTTCCATGGCATAACCAAGAACGAACATACGGTTTACTTGCACAAAACCAGGGCAGTCAAGACTGAAACAACCTGTGGTTTTGGAACCATCTTTCTGCAGGAGATCACACACAAAAAAGGAAAAAAGTTTGTAAATGGATACTGAAGAAGAACATAGCGTGATTATGCATGCAAATCAGGAAAAAACTTACGATCCAATGGATGAAGAATCTTGTCTCATTGCAGCCTTCCTCAGCCTAAATTCATTTAAAGAAAGTTTAGAGAATATAGACCATAGATAGTTGTGATATTAGATTCTGATAACACTTCCTTCTGTCAAAAAATAAGAGGTTACAAGTTTTGCTTTTAATGAAACAAACATCCCATCCAGATTCCATGGACTCCTCTCCTTCCTCCGATAAAATCCACATCTGAGCAACACTGAGTTCTCCGGGAGCTACTATGGGGGTCCATACATTAAATACTGCACGAGCTCCAAGGTAAATATCACCAGAGATAGAAACCTGGGAAAACTGATGAATGCAGATGGCAAACATTTGTACACAGTTCATACATTAGTTTGAACTATATCATGTCTGGCGAAAAACAGCGCATAGGAATGACAATGGACGCTGCTGGATTGAACCGAATTTCATTCTAAGTCCGATCTACTCACAGCCTATGCAGGTATTAAGAAAGCATAGTTGAGTTTGAACTTATTAAATAAGAACTCGAATTAGATCAAACTGATCATTCTTAATCTAAAGTTAAAATCAAACTTAAAAAATTAATTTTTTAATTTCAAGTCCAAATTTAAATCTAATTAAATCGAATTTTGTTATCAACTTTATGCCGATACCCTTGACCTTTTTGCCAACCTGAACAATGCACACTTGTGATTTTATGCTGTCTATGTGTCTTTGAAATTGTACCTCATGACTGGGTGGAGGAGGACGGCAATCTTCGAGCCCCGTCTTATTGGCTATGATTGGCATAACTGGACGATGGTTGAACGCTTCTGTTCTTAAGATTGGGATTGTTCCTTTAGGACACTTACCATTCCTTAACCAGCTTTGGAAGATCTTAGCAGACTTTGTTGGTTTACCTCCACTTGGAAACGAATTTGGTTTCATCTAACAGGGCCACAAGCAATTTGAACAATGATGTCTAAGTTTATCAGAAACATAATATGATTGCTTGAAGACATCTTGCAATTAAATTTGTTAACTTCAAGATCTATCATGATTGGAATCCTCAAAATGGTAAATTTACAATGTAATTTTAATTTTGTCCAACTAAATTAAGATATTCAAAATAACTACCAATAGAAGTATAAAATTAATTTAACATAATATCAGACATAATTTATAAGTGCAAATTAACATAATATAAATTATTTTTATTTTATAAATTTATTAATTAGGAGAAGATAACAATTTTTGTTGTTATGATTAATAAATCTTATTTTACAGAAATACAATTTCATCAATAATTTGAATTACTACGAGTTTTTTTGAAAGTTAAACTACTTCTAAGTACGAGTAATGTGATATTATCAGATCAGCTGCAACGAATACCATCATTCTTAACGTTCATTTCTTAAACAGTTTGATATATATTGATAATAATTGAAGGTATATAAATTTAAAGCAACAGGGAAAAACCTGCAGTATGGTATGGTTCTTGAGAAGTGGATGATTGAAAGCAGGTTGTTTGTAGACATCAATGTTGGTTTATGCCCTATAGCTAATCACTTTGGTTGTATTTTAGTGACAAATTATTTAAAGGCATTATTTATCTTGTATATGTTTAGATGTATATGATAAAGTCCATGGAATAATTATACATTGCAAATGAAATTATAATAAAATTATAATTATGAGATTCATATTGCATTTATGTATTATTCTTAAATGTTCCTAGTCCTTGTTCTATTAAGATTGGACATTAATAGAACGTAAAAAGACTAGAATACGTTATGTTTCTCCTTATGAAGGAAGTAGTCGATCTCATAGTCTAAAGTACAGAGATACTTAAACAAACGTATGAGTGCTTGTTAGAGAACAAGTTCACTAAACAGACTCGATATGAGAAATCCATTTGGAACATTACTTGTATGTCTATGGAATTCTCATTGTGGTGATTGTATAACTGATCCTTTGACTTGAGATCATCAAAGTTATCTTGTATAGGGATTGCTACGTTTTGATACTATCTATGATCTATTTAATCATGGGTCGTTTAATCAGTAGTTATTGGATGTAGCATGAATTATATAGAGGTAGTTGAGTGATTAAGATAGAATTCATCACCCTAAAGTAATTAGGGAGAATGTTCCGTTGTTCTCGATTAATATTGATTCGGGAAATCCTTGGCCAAG
>JAOQMS010000005.1:3442628-3455743 GCA_027563885.1 Erythroxylum longipes
AATTATAATAAAAGTTAAACTAAACAACAAATTAAAAAATATTTAAAAAAAGAGTGGGAGGATTTTTTAAAAAATTTTGAATTTTTTTGAAAATTAAAAATTAAAAATTTTGCAACTTAATTCTTATATTTTTTAAAATTTTGGTACTGGTCGGTATTCAGTACCGTTTTTTGGCCGGTACAGTACGGAATTTATAAGGTTGATAAAATCAGTTTGATCAATTAGTTCAAAAACTACAGTTTATTTCAGGATCAACAAGAAAGAAAAACTTTAAACATATGCTACGTACTTTAGATTCGTACATTACCTTGTGAATGACAACGTCTATTTCATATTGGCTTCCTCCACAGGTGGAGGTTGGTTCTAAGACAGGACCAAGAGCATAATTACCGCTTATTTGCACAAAACCAGGGCAGTCAAGATTGAAGCAACCTGTGGTTTGGTAGCCATCACTCTGGAGAGACCAACAGAAAGTTTACGAACAGATACTTATTCAGAGTAATCACAAAATTCAAGAGAATAATAGACATACTGTCCAATAGATGAAGAATCTTGTTTTGTTGGTGCCGGAATCAACCTGAAAAACCAGTTCAATTGGTCACTAGAAAGGAGAAAACCTGGATGCTCCCATTAGGGTTAGTGAAACTTGTTCAGATTATAATATACAAACCTCCCATCCAGCTTCCACGGCGTTTAATTCCCCATGATCCCCTGATAAAACCCACATTTGAGCAACACTGCTTTCTTTAGGATCTACTACATTCGGGAGCCATATATTAAATGTTGCACGAGCTCCATAGTAACGTCCAACATGAGTAGCAACCTGGGCAAACTATGAATCCGAATGCAATTGTAATAGTTCAAATCGCCAATCGTGTAATATTACGATCCCAGTTAAGATTGAGATCTGCAATTCATATAAATCCTTAAAATTTGTACCTCATAATTAGCTGGAGGAATGAAATCGTTGATTCCTTTGGAGTGTTTCCCATTGGGAATGGGAGGAATAACCGGACGACGATTGAATGCTTTCGTTCTTTGAATTGGGATTGTTCCTTTAGGGCACTTAATTTTCTTAAGCCAGATCTTGAGGATCTTAGAGGAGTTTGTTGCTTGCAGTCCACTGGGAAATGATTTTGGTTTCATCTAACAAGCAAATTACAACTATCATATCTCGATTCCACAAGAAAATTTTTTATATGCAATAGGATTTAGTAAATGTAAGGTGATTTGATTGCTTGTGGACACATTGTAATCATAGGTATGATCTTGAAATAACTATAATTGATTAATTTCATTACTTCATATTACTACTAATAAATCAACATTCTTAGAAAATAGGATTAGGAATAAAAATTAGTTACAGATAAACTTTTAAGATCTTAAAGCATTTAAGAAACAAATTCATTTCATTCTTAAAATTTTTCTTAGACAATAGCTTATTAGTACTATTGAAAATAATAATAAACTTAAATATTAAGAACAAACACTAAGTGTATTATAATCAATAATTAAAAAACTCAATCAGTTTGATCGGTTTAACTGTAAAAATTTTGAGCCGTTCAATTTTTTAGTTCAATTTTTAACTTTCTGGTTCGATTCACTTTAATAACTCTTGTTATTAAAAACTGGTCAAATTACTAATTAATTGATAAATTTTTATTAATTAACAAGTTCTTATGCACTAAAATAAATAAATAAATTTTTATTTACAATCTCTTTTTTAATTAAATTTCAAATTTTTGAAGAGAAAGGATAATTTCTTTTATTCATATTTTAAAAATTTTAATTTTATTCAATCTTTAACTGGCCAGTTTTATGATGGTCTAATACCGATTTTATTCACTCGTCATGTGAGTCATTTGGAAACAACTTTTCTACTAGTTAGAGATAAGATTGTGTACTACTCAATCTTTCTAGTCCCTAAATATTAGCGGGATTTATATTAGGTGTTATTGTTATTGTAATTATAACACTGATTGAACTTTTTAAATCTTAAATATTTTGTTTTATCAATTTAACTTCTAGTATGATTTTTAAACCGTTGATTATAATTAACTTGAATATATGAATACTTATGAATTACATTTTTGAGGTTTAAAAAAGTAGTATGCTTAATTATGTGATTATGTTATAATTATTAGAAGATCAAGAGTATATATATTATATTGTATGTAGACAGAGTCATATACAGTTGAAAATTTCCTTTTCCTTATAATTTTTTTACAAATTTTTTTCCTCTTTTTTTAAAGTCAACAGTTGCAATATCAAAAGAAATTACGATGAAACATTGTGAATACTATGATATTGTCACAGGAAATGCTATGAATAGACTCCATAGTCCATCAAAGGAAGCAAAAACCTGTATGGTATGGTTTTTGAGAAGTGGATGATCGAAAGCAGGTTGCTTGTAGATATCAACGCAATCAATTTCATCACCATCATTAGTCTAGGAAGAATACCAAAACAAAAAAAAGATATAGAGAGAAAAAATCAATGATTCTTCAGAATCAGATGTTGCAGAGTTATGAAGACCTTTATATGATTGATTTACTTACCGAAAGCCTCATACCGTAGGTAAATCCTTTGCTGCTCCAACTTCGAACCAAAGCTATGAACAAAAACATGAAACATGCGATGTTGTTTCGATGACTTTGATGAAGAGCCATTGTACTTGTGAAATACTATGAAATCCCTCTAGCTTTTAAAGTCTCTCAGAGTTTTCATCTTTATCTTTAGATGTATGGATACTATATAAGATTTTTTCCAAATTTAATTGAGTGATGTATAGTCAAGTGAATTTACAAGAAAATTTAATTAATTTTTTTTCCTAAGAATGGATTAAATACAAGGCATGGTATATGAATTAATGTGCCCTTCCAAAATGGAAGTCTAGCTTTAATGCATATAAATCTTTCTTGTTTTTCTGGGTAAGTACATCATTAGGGCTATAAATTTTTCTAATTTTAGTCCTTAATTTTATAGAAATTGTATTTTAGTCTTGAATACTAATTAAAAATATCTGACAATACCAAAGTCTAGTACAAAACTACTATTTTTTAGTCGATACGAATATAACTAATCAAAAATACCTGTCAATACCGAAGTCTAGTACAAAACTACCATTTTTAGTCGATACGAATATACTCATAACTTTCGTCAGACATATACTATATTTGAAGTGGTTATTTGATAAAATATAAAAAAGACAATAGTCTTGTAGGATTATTTTCTCATCTTAAAATTTTTCAAGAAATTGAAAAAAAGTCAATAAAATCCTAGATTGACTAAGATATTTTTAGTAAAATTTAATAAAAATTAATTTTAGATAGTTATTAAAATATTATTTCTATGAATTTATGGTGGTTAAACAATTTCAATAAGTGAAGCAAGTTTAAGTCAGATTCTAAGGATTTGAAAGATGAAACTAAAAAAAAAGTTCTAAAAATAGGATTTTGGAATTTCTAAAATTTCATAAATGGGTTAATTTTTATTGTGAATGAAGAAAAAAGAAAGTGAGTTATATTTTTAAAAAATTATTGATCCAACACTTAGAAGGCAGTGTCATATATGAATAGATTTCAAGGTTCAAACTCAACTAAAAAATTTTGAACCTAAATTCAAGTTTGATAGAATTTAAAGAAGAGGATTTAATTCTATTTAAGATTTAAAAATATTTTTAAAAAGTTCAAGTCAGTTTATTAAATCAAAATTTGACTTTTTCAACTTAATCTCAACTTGAATAAGTCTTAATTAGTTTATTAAAATGCAAATTTCTAATATTTTTATTTTAAATTAGAACACAAAAATAAGAAATTAAATATTATAATGTACTCAAAATATTACTTCAATTTGAAATCTTTTCCCAATTTAATTTATTAACTTTTAACTAAGTCAGTTTAAGCTTGGACTTTTCTGCAATCTCTTACTCTAATATTAGGCCACAAAAATAATTGCACTATGTAATTAGGAGTTTTTCTTCAATATATACTTTCAATTAACAAATATTGAGGGCAAAACACCCTGCATTAGAGTACACATTAGTGTTTCCCAATTACCATTTGAAGTTTTTTGTCCAAACATGAGCACAAACAGCTCTCAGGGCCTATGGACATTGATTTGAAAATCCAGGACCTCCAAAATAAACATGAACTCCTAGATCATTACTTGGTTCCACTTTGGACACATTTATATCATAGCACGCAGGTTTCGTATCATAAGGTACAAGAACACCTGCGTCTTTCAGGACATTAGAAGCATCAACATAGGAAAGATGTCCTATGTATGCAGCTTTACCAAACCCTTCACCAGGAAAATGGCCACTTCCCATCTGAGTGGTGGTATGGTGACCTTCATATTGATTATTGATAATCTGTCCACCGAAAGTTATCAGATCTGAACTATATGCCAACGTTGTCAGGATGTTTCCAGGCCAATATCCTATCAACTGTTTCTGAAGCATCAGCCACCAATATCCACTGAACTTGTCCTGATGTACCAAGACAAAAAAATTTAAAAAAAAAACATATGAAAAATGTCAACCTGCCAAAAGGAGGAATTTCGGGTTCGTTTCAGGATCGACAGAAAAAGAAATGTAGTCTCACCTGATAAATGAAAACATCTAGTTCATACTGATCTCCTCCATAGGTAGAGACAGGCTGCACAGGAGCTCCAAGAGCATGCATGGAGCTTATTTGCACAAAACCAGGGCACTCAAGATTGTAGCAACCTGTAGTTTGGTATCCATCTCTCTGGAGGTCATACAGAATCTTTGTAAGAATAATAACATGGTGAACGAGAATAATGACAAGAATTTATGATATGTTATGCATGATCAGGATCCACTAAACTTACAGTCCAATAGATAAAGAATCTTGTTTCATTGCTGCCAGTCAAAACCTGAAAACAATCTGGCTTGTCAGAAGCTAGAAAAGGACAATATTGGAGAAAAATATCTTCTGTTTATATAAACAAACCTGCCACCCAGCTTCAATGGAGTTCAACTTCTCTTTATCCCCTGATATAACCCACATTTCAGCAATGCTGAATTCTCCAGGATCTGCTACATTTGGGGCCCAAAGATTAAATGACGCACGAGCTCCATAGTAAAGTTCACCATAAACAAAAGCCTGAGCAAACTGATGAAACGCAGTTCATAAATTAACTTAAACAATATCAGATGAATGGTATAGTAATTTCAGAAAGAAGAATTAGTGCAAGCATGTGTGTTTTTGTATGCATTGCATGGAATATTTCAAACTGTACCTCATGATTAGCTGCAGGAGTAAAATCGATGATTTCTTTGGACTGTATCCTCTTTGGAATTGGAGGAGTAACTGGACCATGATTGAATGCTTTTGTTCTTAAAATTGGGATCGTTCCTCTAGGACAATTTATGTTCTTAAACCTGCTTTGGAAGGTCTTAGTTGAGTTTGTTGATTCCAGTCCCCTGGGAAAAGAACTTGGTTTCATCTAACAAGCAAAATACAGCAATCATGTCTCAGAACACTAAAAACTTGTACTTAATATTGGCAAAATTTTGAGACATATCACTACTTCTAATCGTGAAAATCAGATTTATTCCATATTAAAAGTACATTCTTATCCTAAATTTAGGTTTTTAGAAAATAATATGAATGGAAAAATAAGGAAAAAATAGTTTAAATATCATGACTTATGGAAAAAATCATTAAATATATCATAAAACTTATTTTGTAACACTAGAGATTACATCTTATTAAAAATTCATACTTATATATATATATATAGTCGGTAACAAAATTTAACTATAGATATTTTTATTTAAAAATTTTATTATTTATTATTTCATTTAAAATTTTATACAAGTATTTAAAATAATTTAAACTATTTTATATAAAATTTTAAGGTTGAAATTTTGAAAATTTTATCAAATTCAAAAAATCAAAAGTCGCCAAAATTAATAAAGTGTCATTTTAAACGTGATAGTCAAATTAACATCTCTATCAGATAACAACATTTTCATCATCAATTATCTTAAACCTCAAATCTTTACACTTATGGATTGATATTGAAACAAAACAATTTCATGGCCATAAATTCAAGGCAACTGAAAAAAAACAAAAGACCTGTATGGTATGGTTCTTGAGAAGTGGATGATTTAAAGCAGGTTGCTTGTAGATGTCAACACAGTCAATTACATCATCATCACCATCAATCTGAGAAAGAAAGAAAGAATAAAAAAGAAAAATAATGATTTCACTATATAAGTTTTCAAAATTTATGCATATATAATAAACAAAGTAAAATTAGTAGGATGACCATATCCAAAACCTGTAAGCTTTTCTTGGCTGAAATACTACTTCTGTCTGCAAATCCAATGCTCCAAACGTGAATCAAAACTATGAAGAAAAATATGAGGATTCCATGACCTAGACCAGCCATTTGTGCCCCTGAAAATATTTGAGAGTGCTGTTTCACACAAACACACACATATATATATTGTTCATACTCTTCTACTAACCAACCATCAACTTTCCCTCTTTACATGGAAAGCGATTCTTTACTATTATTTAATATGTCTTTTCATTAGTTACGAAGATATTAAATACAAGACATTTAATTTGAAATCTCATTAGTTTTGCCACATGATTTAACATGTCTTGCCCAAATGGCAGTCTATTTTAATATGCCTTTAATGCATATATAATATATTATTTCTTTCTTAATTTCTAAGTAAATCATAATGAGAAAATATTAAGAACATCGAAGAAAATTGTGACAACAAGATGACATGATTTTTCAGTTGGAATATTATTTACTTGAATGGCGCAAACAAACTCTTACCAAAATGGGTATTTCTTTAAAAAATAAATAATAGATTAGAAAATCAATGACATATACTAAGTAGGGGATTTGCTTAAATTTACAAGAGGGGTATTGCTCACTAACTATGGAGGTGCCATCTTTAGCCCCTTTTGCGGTAGAATCTCACGGATATAGTTTAGAACCTTGTCAGCTAACTGATACTTGTCTATAGCAACATTTCGATAAATTCGATAATTCCTCTCTTTCCATATCATATAAATAATGGTGATAAAGGCGACTTTGAAGATGACGACAACCAGAGTTGGAGTGAGTAATAAACCATCTTATAACGTAAGTTCCCACTCATAACAATTGTTCATAGCGTCGGTCATATGTTGAATCTGACTCCAAATTACTTTTAAATAAGCACATTGAAAAAACAGATGGTTTCAGTCTTCATCAACATCCTGACATAGGACACAGCAAGTATCAGTTGAGTTGAACCAGCGACTTTTATTGCGGAGCCTATTTTTGATAGCTAGCCACGTTATAAAAGATGCTTTGGAGTTCAATGAGCTTTTCCAAATGAGGTGATACTACGGGACTTCCGGTTAGTCTCGCCTGAAAAAACGGTAAATAGAGACTATGGTGAACACCCCACTTGGGTGAGGCGTCCATGAGAATGAGTCAGCGGCGCTAGCATCCCCTACCGTAAGTAGATGTTCTCTTAGTAAATAGAACATCCGAAAGTATGCCCTCCATTCACCACCTTGCAGCAAGTCCAGAATAGGTAACCTTTATCCTTAATTTATATATTTTTAAATATACCAAAACTAAATTTTTAACTAGAAATTGCATTTTAAAGTAATTATTGGTTTGACTTAAAAAAAATATTTAATTTGCTCATTTTACGAGGATAAATTGCTTATATAGTTGAATCTATGTACGAAATTATGATTAAATTTTATCATAATATTTTTAGTTTAATACACTATTTTTTCTTATGGATTTAGTAATACTATAAGTATTAATACTTACACTAACATTTTTCTTAAATACCATAATTGGATTAATGAAATATATTTTATAACACATATTTTCGAAGTTTGTTATTTTTTAAATATGCAATAATTAAATTATCGAATACAATCAATTAAAAATTTAGCATATCTAAGTAGAGAAATTTTTTATATAATCGAACCTCTCTTTAACATCTTCAAAATGGAGAAACATACCTTATTCATTTAATACAGCAATTATGTCTTTGGTTCTTTATCTGCTATAGAATTGCTTTAGTCCTAAGAAAGCTCCAAATGCTGACACGGGCTACTCTTGGGGCCTATTGACATTGCCCTGAAAATCCAGGACCACCAAAATATAGGTGAACTCCTTCTGTACTTCGATGCTTATTGTCTACCTTAAGATCGTAGCAGGTAGGTCTAGTGATATAGGGCGTAAGATCACCAGCATCTCTGAGGACACCGGAAGTGTCAATATAAGAAAGATATGCTATATAAGCAGCTTTACCAAACCCTTCATCAGGAAAATGACCACTTCCCATCTCGGTGGTCGTATGGTGACCTTCAGCTTGATTGTTCACAATCTCTCCGCCGAAATTTATCAGATCCGAACTATCTGCTAATGATGTCAGGATGTTTCCAGGCCAATATCCCATGTCCTCTCCCTGAAGCGTCAGCCACCAGTTTCCGCTAGTCGTGTCCTGGAGCATTGCAGCAATAGACGAAGTGAAAATGTTCCCGTCAGGATCTAACATGAAATGAAAATTTTCGGTGTAGTCCATGAAAACTTGAAATGATATACTTCGTAGGTTGTTCCTAGCTACATCACCTTGTGAATGATGACTTCGATTTCAAACTGTTTTCCATTGTACATGGAGATTCGTTCTATGGAAGCACCAAGAGCAAATCTTTTGCTTACTTGCACAAAACCAGGGCAGTAAAGATTGTAGCAACCTGTACTTCTGTAACCGTCTCTCTGATTACCACAGAGAAAATTTGTAAACAGGTAAACTGAAAAGTAATCGGGTCGTTAAGGAGAAGAATAACAAAATTATATGTTCTTTATGTTTCGAGAAGATCAATTAACTTACAGTCCAAAAGATGAAGAATCTTGTTTTACTGCTTCCATACTGAACCTGTAACCAAGTCAATTTTTATCCTGTCTATATATCATGAAACGTTTTAAAAGAAGAAGAGAAGATATCCATGCAATATCATGTTCTGTGTCCGATGAGACAAACCTGCCAACCAGCTTCTATCGAGTTCATGTTCTCTCCATCTCCTGATAAAACCCACATTTGAGCAATACTGAACTCTCCAGGACTATTCACTTTCGGTTCCCATACATTAAATATTCCACGAGCTCCATAGTAATTATCACCATGAACTGAAATCTGGGCATACTGAGGCATCCTCTCATAGTTTGCATACATTAGTTCGAAAACAATCAGATTCGTGGTATTATAGTGAGCACGAAACAGTATATAATACACAAGAAAACCCTAGTCTGTTACCCTTTCTAAAGTTGTACCTCATGACTAGGGGGAGGAATGAATTCTAAGGTTATGTCTGTGAACTTCTTCCTCTTAGGAATGGGTGGAACAACTCGACGATGAGTGAATGCTTGTGTTCTTGAAATGGGGATTGTTCCTTTAGGACACTCAATATTCTTAAACCAACTTCTGAAGGAGTTAGTAGAGTTTCTTGCTTCCAATCCACTGGGAAACGAGTTTGGTTTCATCTGACATGGTCACGAGGAAATTGTGCTTCATCATATATTCATGCTTGTGTCTATTGGATAAGAATATTTTTTGAGAAAAAGAGTTTCAGATTCTTTTTATAGATTCTAAGAAGTGTATGAATATAAAGTTATGAGCATCTTGGCCGAACCTGTATGATATGGTTCTTTAGAAGTGGATGATTAAGCGCAGGTTGCTTGTAGATATCAATACAATCAATTGTATCACCGTCATCGATCTTTGAAGCAAAGAAAAAAAAGATCAATCATTTCACTCTATAATTCTTCAAAATTAGTAGCTATAAAGTTAGATGCATATGAAGGAAAATAAATTAGTAAGATGGCCATATCAATACCTTTGTGTTCTTATAGTCTGAAGTCCAACTTCCATAGCCGAATCTGCAGCTCCAAACTTGAAGAAAAGCTATGAAGAAAACTATGCAGCTTCGTTGGTTGTTTCCATGACCTTGACGAGCCATTACACACCTCAGTATCAACAATTCGAAGTACTTTCTTTTATTCTTTTGCATATTTTTAATAAATAAACCAAGATTTATATATAAATTTAGGAGTGTTGTTTAATTTTTGAGATTGACTAGTGTTTACTTCCTTTCTTCAAATGGATAGATAATACATCCTTGTTCTCTTTTATTTACTAAATGATGGTATTGGAGTGAATTGGCATGGTACATTAATTCTTGAATATCACATGATTTAATGAGTCTGTCCCAAATGGCATTCTATATTAAACATGACTTTAACGCAGGTAGATACATTTCTTGTTGGAAGGAAATAATATTACTGTATTCTTTTCTTAATTGGAAAGTATTTGCATTAACCACTTATGTCATTCATTAATTTAAAGATGATATTTATTATTAAAAAAACAATTTTGATTGTCCGTATTTATTTAGAAGTATTGATTGTGTGGAAAATCTAAAAACTTTTTTTTTGAAAAATGAATATGGTATTATCAATATATGAAAATACTACAATATTACAATAAATTTGAGGATAACATCATACAGAGTAGTATATTACAAAGAGAGTTAGCGATTGATCTTAGCAAGAAAATCTACTCTACAAATTCCATCTATGTTTCATATACGGGGATAGATGTAGTTGTAGATTTTTGACAATTAAGGTGGCTCTAATCTAGTTAATAATCGTATTTGCAAGCTTATATTTATCCTCTTCAAGGTTACTAAATCTATGAGAGTTTTGTTTCTTCCAAAGGGAGTAGATGGTTGTGATAAAAGTAGCCTTATAAAGAACTGCATTAGACATACCCTTTTTAGAGTAGCAGATTGCCCAAGCCAACGACTACTCCCAAGTATAAGGATACTCGTTACTTGGAATCATGTGCAAATTTCTATTCCAGATAGCTTTTGAGTATCTACAGAGAAATAAGAGATGATCTCTATCCTTGGCTTCCATTTTACATAAAACGTAGTTGTATCCACAGTGTCGTGCCAATGACTCTTAGTGCTGAATTTGTTCCTAATCACAAGCCGAGAGATGAAAGAGGCTTTGGGTAGAATGACATTTTGCCATAAAAGAGAAGACCAAGGTACTCCAAGTAATCCTCTTGCAAAAATTTGATGGCAGGATTTATTGGAGAACTTACCACTCAGATATGGCAACAAAATGATAGATTCATCCATCTACTCGTTATCTATACGAGGAAAATGTTAAGCCGAAGTATCAAAACCCTGAAAATTCCCTCTCCATTGACTGTTGAAGATCAAAGATGAAATCTTAATATTAAGAGGAATTTTGTTTCTTAAGTGCTCAGCAAGAAGGTTGAAAATGAGTGGACTCATGTCCATCCAATTGTCATACCAAAGTCAAGTTCTTTCCCCATTACCAATCATGTGCTTAATAAAAGGATAAACAAAGTCTCTTAGCTTCATCATTTGGATAAGAATCTAAGAAAACTCCCTAGTACAAGGAGTTTTCTGAAAAATATGAAAAACTTTGCCTGTAATCCTAACGAATAACTTTTGATAAAGATAATATTACTTAAATTATTTTACCAAAAAAGAAACTACCTATCTTTAAAATCCTTCATGTTCGAATAACAAAAATAGCCTCTTTATCTAGAATTTCATCTAACCCAGAAGAAAACATATAGCAGTAGGATACAATTACAATGTATAGCTCCATGAAGCTCCTGCTCCAGCACCTTCTTCCTCATTCTTCTCCACTCTCCAATGATGGTTAATCCGCCTCTCTTTTCCCCGCATCTAGCCCAACTAATCTCCAGCTCTCTGTTTTCGTTTCCACTTCTTTTCAAGCCACATTCACTTGCTTCTTTTCCAGCCCTCATCTTTTTCCTCCTAGCTCTTAACTTCCTCCTCACTTCAAGTAACATATACTTGCTTCATCTTCTTCACAAACATCTGCCCTCTCTCCCTTCCCAAAAACCTTTGTCCTCACCAAGCCCCTCTTTAGTTGCTAGGGGTTATTTGTCGTTTGTTACAGTCTGCTTTGACTATATTCCCTCATTTGGTAACCACTTTTTGAAACTTTTTTCTTGCCATTGTTCTGCATTCCATTCTCTTGCCTACCAACCATGCCTGCACCTGAACTTCCTAACTTTTTGCAGATTCTCCCTCTGATTTTCTATTATTACCCTCCCTCACTTTGGCTGCCTCCAAGCTACTTGAAAAGGGTTCCTCTTCTTCCTCTGATCTCAAAAAGAGCTGGAAACAAGTGACAGTTGATGAAGGAGATACTACACTCCATTATTCCCTCCCAAAGGAAGACTAAGGAAGAGTCATTGTTTCGCCAGATTTGGAAGTCCTACAAGAAGGAGCCCGATCATTGGATTCTTCACTGGTGGGATTCTTTTTGGAGAAAAGACCCCCTTTTTAGATGCTGCAAAAGTGGGCTACCAATACTTGGAAGAACAAAGAATTGTTAGAGGTATTGCTAGTTGACAAAAATTTAGCGTTATTTATGTTTTCCTCTAAAGTGCAGGCTCTTAAAGTCCTGAAAGAAGGACCTTGGCATGTGATGAACCTTCTGCTGTTTCTCCAAAACTAGCAGCTGGGGGTTCCAACCTAAAATAGTTCCTTTGTGGGTTAATCTGTATAATGCTCCATTGGAATATTAGATTACCAAGGGCCCTACTATGATTGCAAGTTATTTGGGGGAGCCTCTATGCATAGATGAAAATACAACAAAAAAGAAAATGTTAAGCTATGCTCGGCTATGTATTATTATGGCTATCTCTAAGGATTTACTAGACCAAATTCCCATTATGAGGTTAGGCCTTAATTGAACATTATATGAAGACACTATCACAGTGGAATACCATTGGAAGCCTTCTTTGAAGCTACAAGGAAAAAGGTGGATACCAATTGGGAAAATCTTCAAGAAAGGGAGCTATATGGAACTAATGAGCTAGATTAAAATGATAAGGATGGAAATAAAGAGCAGGTAATATGTCAAACTGTGTACTAAGAAGAACTAATTGTTGGATCCCGCTTCTAGGACTTTTATATTTTTATTTTATTTTATTTATTTTATTAAATTATCTAGCATGAAAATAGATTAGAATTTATGAA
>JAOQMS010000005.1:3461182-3475899 GCA_027563885.1 Erythroxylum longipes
TCATCTAGAAATCTTCAGCTTCAGCTCTTATGCTCCAAATACTCCTCAAATATGCTCCAAATGCTTCCTTTTCATCATATCTAACAATCACTAACCAAAATATGTAAAAACAAGTAAAAGCTCACATTTAAGCACAATAAATCACCAAATAAGCATAGAATTAGGAACTAAAACATGCTAGATTTACACGCTGTCAACTTTTAAGATAGATTTTAAGAAGGCTTTTGACAACGTAGAATGAAATTTTATATTAAGGCTACTTGAAGTGATGGGTTTTCCAAGGGTGTTCATTAAATAAATTGAAGCTTGTATTACTACCCCTTCTTATGTTGTTATGGTTAATAGAACTTCTACAAAAAAAATTCATGGGAAAAGAGGACTTAGGCAAGGGGATCCTGTGTCTCCTTATTCATTCATATTATGCATGGAGGCTCTAACTTCTCTCTTGAAGTATAATACTGGCAGGAGTTCATGGTTTAAACATCATAGGTGATGCAAAAAAGTCTCTTTGGTGAACTTATGCTTTGCAGATGATCTTTTTCTATTCTCTAAGGCTGATGAGGTTTCCATCAAACTCCTTATGGCTTATTTGAACTAATTTAGCTCGATGTCTGGACTGATTGTTAATTATAATAAAAGCCATTTTATTCTCTCTAAAAGTGCAGATCACATGGAAGGACAAGTTTCCTCCTTAACTGGAATGCTACAAAAACAAACTGCTCTGTGCCATCTAGGCCACTTTTAGAAGGATCCAGTTTCGAGAATGTTATCCTCTTATTGAAAGAATTCAAAAGAGACTGTCCTCTTGGACCAACCATGCTCTATCTTTTAGTAAAAGACTACAACTAGTAAATTTTGTGCTTAACTCCATGCACACTTATTGGTCCTCAAATATGGTGCTTGTAAGGGGAGTAATTAAATCACTAGAAAAGCTAATGAGAAACTTTCTATGGGGAGGAGGTGTCCCTAATAAGGGACATGTCAAGGTTAAGTGGATTGATGTTTGCAGACTTAAGTGGGAGGGAGGATGGCAATTATTCCTATTAAGCTATCTAATAAAGCTCTCTTGATGAAGAAATTCTGGTCTATACTGCAACGAGAGGACACCTTATGGGTAAAATGGCTCCATGCTTATGTCCTAAAAGGTCAAAGTATATAGACTGTTAACCCAAAGTCATCCTACTCTTAGTTTTTATCGCAATTATTGAAGATAAAGGAGGAATTGGGTTCTGAAATTTCATGCAAGGTAGGGGATGGAGTGAAGGCTAGTTTCTGGTATGATAACTGGACAGGAAATTGACAACTAATCAGGAATCAAATTGTTATTCAATCATTAAGCCACCTTCCCACGACTGCTAAGGTTAAGGCCTTTATTAGGGAGGTTAGTGAAGGGAATTTTTGGAAAAAAATCATTACCTACAACCCAACTACTATCCTAACTTATTGATACCTGACAAATACATCTGGAAAAACCACCTACAAGGTATATTCACAATAAAAAGTTATAGGGAATGTTTGTTTCGGAGAAATGCCAAAGTGGAATGGTATGGAGTGGTCTGGCATAAAAAGCTACTACCTAGCTCTTCATTCATCCTATGGCTCACTACCTTAAACAAGCTTAATACTGTGGATAGACTTTCTTTCCTAAATTCAAATGAGGTTTGTGTCTTGTGTAACTCAGGACAAGAGAATAGGGACCATTTGTTCTTTGAATGTCCCTTCTCTAAAGACATTTGGTCTTAGATAAGGTATAAATGTCTGTGGTCCCTAAGCATAATTCAATTCACAGTGATACTGCAGTGGGTTAGTATACTAAAGTCCATTTCCCGTCCTAATTCTCTTATCAACCTACTTTCCTTTGCGACTTGCATTAAGGAAATATGGGTAGAAAGGAACATACGTATATTTCAAAACATCAATAGACATTCACATCAGATAAGAGAGTGCATTTTTGCTAAAGTCAGAGAACAGGTAATCTCCTCTAGCTTTATCAAGGAATGCTCATCCCAACTTGCTAATGTATGGAGAATATAGAGAAACATGCAGAGAAACAAAGAAACATACATACCAAAAGTAGCAAGCAGTTCGAAGCTAATATTTATTGATAATATGAAAGGCACTGAAAGAGGGACTTACTGTTCAGTCGATGAAAGAAAAATGCCATCGAGATTTGGAAATGGTGTTTGGGACGCTCAACCAATGTCATGGTACATAAAGAGACAAGATGGGAAGTTACAATCAACTTGCATCGGTCAAATTAAGGGTGAAATACGAAGAAGAGAAACATGGGTTTCTAGATGATGTGTCTCACTTTTAATCGCCAAAGGATAGGCTGGAGCATTCATGTTACAATGGCTAGGCAGAAACTTATTTGCTTGGACATCTGTCTCTAAGCTTATTCACAGCACCTCAAGAGGGTGGAGATCGCAGATACTCCAATCCTAATCTGGAAAAGTTCGAAGGAGGATTGTGGGGATTGGGATTTTGTTTTCCCATTTTGGTCTCAACGACGAGTTTAATTTATACATGGGAACGTTGATGTTTATGGGGGACTAGTTATTTAGGTGTAACATTGTCATATTTGGTTGACAGGTGAGTTTTTTGTCTCCCCAAATTTTGTATTCCTCTTCTATCTTTAATTAATATTTTTTAATTTCTAAAAAAAACAGTCTCTTTATAAAAATTACAAACGGAATGCTTCGTACATTGATAACCTTTCTCCGACTCTCGCAAAGTAGGGAACCTTATGCACAAAGTACGTTGACTTTTATATATTAACATATCTCTACAAAATTTAGTCACTTCTAAACATATTTTCATTATGTAATTTAGTTACATATAAACATATTCTCATTTTTACTATTTTTAAAATTTTCAGTTTTACAATAATATAAAAAATAATTTTATTTCCTTATATTTTAAAATTTTTAAGATTAAAGTATTGCATTAATCTTTATATTTGTACGAATTTGAAGGTTAAAATTGCAAATATTGAATTTCATAAACAATTGAATGTTTAACAATATTTTAAGTTCATAATATGTAGAAATAATTAACCTTAGACAGATGCTAAAGAATTATGTTGTTTGTGGTCTTTTAAATGTTCAACATGAAAATATTAGCAGATTCCATCCCCTGAACTCGTACCAAGTATAGCACAAACTATTCTTGGGAACTATTTGCACTGAGTTGAAAATCCAGGACCACCGAAAAAAAAGTGAACTCTTTCTGATCCTTGTCGATTTTTAGCTACAGCAAGATCGTAACAGGCAGGTTTTGAAGCGTAGGTTATAAGATCACCCGCATCTCTGAGAACATTGGAAGCGTCAATGTATGAAACATGTCCTATGTAAGCAGCTTTACCAAATCCTTCGTCAGGAAAATGGCCACTACCCATTTGAGTTCCTGTATGGTGACCTTCAAAGCGATTGTTCACAATCTCTCCACCAAAACTTATCAGGTCTGAACTTTCTCGAAGTGATGTAAAAATGTTTCCAGGAAAATATCCTATTTCCTCGCCCTGAAGCGTCAGCCACCAATTCCCACTAACCGTGTCCTGAAGCATTTTCAGTGATTGACTGGTTAAGAGAATTTATGAAGATATAAAACTTTCAAATTCTAATGATCAGCAAGAAAAAAGAAAAGAAAAGAAAACCTTGTGAATGTTTATGTTTATTTCAAATTGCCGTCCTCCGTAGGTAGAGACTGGTTTTATGGCCAAACCAGGAGCAAATTTTCTGCTTACTTGCACAAAACCAGGACAGTCAAGGTTATAGCAACCGGTTCTTTGGTAACCATCTGCCTGGAGATTGCATAAGAAATTTGTTAACCATAAACAGGTTTTTGGATTTTTCAATGAGGGTCTACGTTAATTATGTTGCAGTGGATAGACAGAGCTTACAGTCCAAAAGATGAAGAATCTTGTTTCATTGCTGCTGCCAGCGAGAACCTGAAACCGAGTGAATTTGTCAACAGAAAGTGGAAAACTTGATGCTATATATGCTCATGCAGCATGGTTTCTTTCAATATCAGATTCTGGTTTTTCTGATCTTCTATGTCATATGATAACCTATATGGTAAAGATATGGATTTTCCCTTTTGTTTAACTAATTTTATAAAACTCTTTAAAAAATTATTTTCTTGTATTTCTATTAAAAAATCATTGTATAATAAAAGTGACTTGAACATCATACGTTGATTAATTAAATGTTGTTAGATATTATAATCCAACTTAATCTTTAAATCGACCTAAACTAACTAAAGTTTGCATAAACTAATAGTTTATTAGAATTTTCTTAATTTAATTAGTCTAAATAAGAGTTTAGAACTATTTTTAATTATGAATTCATCATTGACATTTATGTTGTGTGTATTTTGTTATTATTTTTTAACAAGTTTAAGAGAAAGAATTTTTAGAAAATAAAAAAAGAAACTTTTTCAATAATTTTAACACTAAGAAAATTTTTCAAACTAATAAAATCACGAGGGGGGAAAAGAGTGATTTATGTTCTGCTTCCGATGAAAATACCTGCAACCCAGCTTCCATGGAATTTAACTTATCTCCGCCCCCTGATACAATCCACAGTTGAGAAATACTGAACTCTCCAGGGTCAGCTACTTTTGGAACCCATACATTAAATGATGCGGCAGCTCCATGGTAGATGCCAGGAGCAATATAAACCGTGGCATACTAATGCACAAGCCATAATGTCCATTTGTTCACAAATTTCAGACGTTAGTTCCAGGAAATTGTCAAGTAAATGGTATTATGATAAGCAAGAATCAGAACACACATTTATATAATTGTAAAGTTGTGTGATTCTACATACCTCATGATTAGAAGTCGTGAAATCAATTTCTTTGAACTTCTCTGGAATGGGTGCAACAACTCGACGATGATTGAAAATTTGTGTTCTTGTTACTGGGATTGTGCCTTCAGGACAGTCTTCATTCTTAAACCAGCTTTGAAAGGTGTTAGTAGAGTTTCTTGGTTCTACTATCCTGGGAGATGAACTTGGCCTCATCTGACGGGGTCGCAAGAAAAATAACATGTTGAGATCATGAACCTGATTTTTTTTTTCCCTAAAATGTACGAATTGAAACAATTATGAAATCTTGCTCTGATGGTCCGAGTTGAATCATCTGACATGATCAGAAGCAAATTGCGGCAAAATTCATCATCGTTACTTTTCTTACGAATTTCAGACGACTTACAGATTCTTTTCTTATGAATGAGATTTGAGAGTGACAACAATTAAGTGTATACAAACTGAAGGAAATATGGATGAAGAAACCTGCAAGGTATGGTTTTTGAGCAGTGGATGATCAAAAGCTGGTTGTTTGTAGATGTCAAGGCAATGGATTACATCACCATCATTACTCTGATAAAAAATAATCAATCACTTCAGATCATAGTTTTTCAAAACCAAAGCAAATTAGTAGGATGGCCATGTCAAGACCTGCATGGTTTTCTTGGCTGAACTCCTGCTTGCATAGGCAAATCTGTTGCTCCAAACTTGAAAAAATGCTATTAATAATAGTATGCAACCTCCTATGTTGCTGTTTCCATGACTTTGGCCAGCCATACTGAACTGGAATATCTGAAAACTCTCCTACGTGTTATGGACTTCATAATCTTTTCAGTACTATATGTTTACATACATATACATCCACTCATCAATGACTTCCCCTCTTTAGATGGATATTCAGGTCAAGTTTTTGTTGAGAATTTACTAAATTTGGATTGAATGCATTCAAATTTTGATTATTTCATGCTATTTGATTTAATGAGTCTATCCCAAATAAAACTCATATGTCTAGAGGTGGCAAAAAAATGAAGTCCGGAATACTTTTGGACCCGACCACTTATGAAAAATTAGGTATTAACCGTGTAGTAGTCTGAATTGGCACTTAATGAGGTAGTAATTAGAAATAGAAAAGTTTGGAGTGATCAATAAAGGTAAAGGATTAACCGTATAAAGGATTAACCATTCCAGATACTCAGAATCAGTACAGTAATTATTAGGAGATGCTGGGGTGCGATGTGTTGATTGCACGACAGGTGCGGGGGGACAATAGGGGGTCATCCCGGCAGGGTCTCTGAGGAAGGTCCCTTTATTTACTGAGAGACAAGAAGAGATTGAACTTTGTAACCTATTAGGTTCTCGCAGATCTGGCCTCCTTCAAGTATTCCCCGTTACTTGTATTTTCATTTATTTTCTGTTTTTATTTCTGTAATCTGCATCATTTATATACTGTCTCATTTACATATGAGTCCACCGGAAATAGCTTCTCCACTATGTAAGAGTAAGGCTGCATACTATTGGACCTCTTCAAACTCCGTTTCATTGTGAGATTTTGGACCGGATGATGATGATGAAAATGACGATGACGAGGTGTTAACATCAAATGAGTCAAGTTAGGCTCAATTAAACTCAAACTCAGATATTCAAGCCTTCTTCAGCGAAATGCCCACTCCCCGTTTGAGCAGGTGTATGGTGTATTCTGGCTCTTTTATCAACAATCTCTCCACCAAAATTTATCAGTGTAGCTTTCTTAGCTAAACTTGTGAATATAGACCATGGCCAATATCCTATATCCTGCTCCTGAGCCCGAAGCCACCAATTCCCACTCTTGCTGTTCTGAAACATTCAGTTTAATAGGAGAAGGTTAGCCAGAGAAGATTAGATCTCGTAAGTCATAAAGTTCAATTCCGATTCTCAACCTATGACCAATATAAGCTCAAAGTTTCTTTCGTAGCCCTGAAACTTCTTCGTGGTGCTTTAAAAGTGGCTCTATTTCATTATATTTCATTCATAGTCCAATTCCATTCATTTAATAAACATAATTTACTTAGTCTTTGATTACATGTATTACCTTAAGGATCATCAACTGTATTCCATACTGATTTCCACCACAGACAGAGGTAGGTCATATAGGACCACCAATTACAACCTATTGTTAGTTTGCACAAAGCCAGGGCACTTAAGGTTATAGCACCCAGTTCTATGGTAACCATCTCTCTGAAACAACATAAAGAATGATGAGAATAAGCTCTTGAAAAACTACGGCAAACACGCTAGTAGACACAAGATCAGATAAAACTTACAGTCCAGTAGATAAAGAGCCTTGCCTCATGGTCGAGATGCCGAACCTGAAACCATAAGTGAACCACCTTCACAATTTTTACGGTAAACATAAGCTTCAGGAATTCAGAACTTGTGTGATGCATATGTATTACGTATATCCCAACCAGCCTCCATTGTGTTTATCCTGCCAGGGCCTTCATTTTCGCCTGATATAATCCATACTTGTGATAAACTAAACTCTCCTTCATCTTATACTCTTGGAGTCCACACGTTAAATAATGCATGTGCTCCATAATAGTTGGCACCTTGAATCGACACTAAAGAACATGTTCTTGGTCTGGCATTCTTTCCTATTTTGAAGAAAATCACATAATAATTATAATATTAGATCTTTGAACTCAGACTTAGACCAATTCAAGTCAGTAAATATATATATATATATATATAAGGTACCTCATGATTATCATTTTTTCGGTGAACAAATGCATTGCTTTTGCTAAGATGTGTTATTTGTGGAATTGGAGGCATTACTCGAGGGGGTTTATGGACATCTTGTGTTCTTAAAATTGGAATCGTTCCCTCAGGACAATCTTCACCTTTCAGCCAACTATAAAACAGCTCAGGAGAAAATGTTCTTGCGTGCTTAAGTCCAGTAGGATATGAACTGGGTTTCATCTGCAGTGTCAGAAACAACTTGTGTTGATACGATCATTTTCCTCAGAAATTCAAGGAACCATAACCGGAGACATTAATGGTAACCTGTATGGTGTGACTCCTGAGGAGTGGATGATCAAGTGCTGGTTGTTTATAGATGTCAACACAGTCTACTTCTTCTCCTCTGTCAGTCTGGAAGAAGAAAAAGTTAGCACTGTAACACATTAACTCCACTAAGTAAAAGATGAACTCTGCAACTACCTTTATGGTTTTCTTTATTGGATTCGCAATAGCATCAGTGAATTCATTTCCCAACACCTGAACTAGAGCCAATAAGAAAAGCATGCAATACCCTCCAATGCTTTTGTTTAGACGAACTTGATAAGCCATTCTATACACAAAATGTAAAATTTCAATCACTTATGTTTCTACTTTCTTTCTTTTTTTTCACTGCAACTGAAGTTTGATTCTTGTTTCTTTATATACTGATGATAAACCTTCATCCATTTAATAACCACTATCAACTTGTGTTGCTCTTTATGTAACACATTATTTATTAGATTGTTTAATTAGTAAATGCAGTCTTCAACATTGAATCTTATGTCAATTACTGCATAGGCTCTTTATGGCTAGGAATCCAAATTTTCACTTCAAAAAGGTTGATGCTTAGCTATAATTTTCCTTCGAGCCATTTTAGATAAGCCTTAAAGAAAACCCAAATGTCCTCAGGGAACAGTTACCTCTATTTATAAGCAATAAGGTAGGTTAAAGCATCCGATATTCCAGACATTAGCAATAAAGCCCTAGTCCGACTTGGAATTTAGATATTATAAAAAAAAGTTGTCATTTTTAATAAAAATAACTTCATTTTTCCTATTTGATTTCAAAAATAAAACAGATGGCATTAAATTTCAGCTGTCTAAAAGAGGGATAAAAAACTTTGGAGTTCCAAGTTTTTTTTTTTTTTTGTAATAGGCCCAAACTCAAACTTGATTTTGTTCAAATCAGACTTTGTTCGTTAATTGAGAACCAAAGTCAAACCTTTTTGTCAAGCTTAATTCCAACAAACCAAAAAAGGAAGAATTTAACGCAAGTGAAGTTTAAAGACCAAAGTACAAAGACATAGCCTAGAAAATATTGTCCAAGTTCCATTTCCTCACAGATGTCCTGTCATGAGAAAACTGAGGCAATTCAGTGGTGGCCTAAGATGGGAAATCAAGACTTGTATCTAAACAATATCAACCGCAGAACTGAGTGCTCAGGACTCAAGAATGAACACAATACAAACAATAAGTTGCTAGGCTATTCATATCACCACCGAGCTGTTACCTTTCCTGGTTTCAGGAATCTATGTTACACAATTAACTTCTTCAAATAATGTAAGCAGCAAAAGCAGCTATCAGACCCCTGACTGGGAATTTCAAAGCTCCTACCAATGGCCAAGCAAGTCTCAAAATAAGATTCAGCAAAGCTCTAATTGGCAAATACACTCAATATGAGGTGTGTGGGGGAACATGTCCACCGGTTGTATGCTTTTGAGTTCATAAAACCCTTTTATATTTTGCTCTTTCTGCACAAGAACTCGGAAAATTAGACAATTAGACAGCTTAAGAAAACACAGAGCCCAGGGAAGGGTGAATCATTCTCACAATGCCATGGCAAAGGTAATCGAGATCACGTGCACACGTAGCAGGATTACAAGATACGTAAACGATGCGAGGGGCCTTCAACTTCAGCAGAAATTTAATCAGCTTCAGATGCATACCAGGACGGTTTGGATCTGCAGAGTTTCCAACATCAAAAAATCAAAGAAGAGAATAAATCCAATGACTTTTTTTCAAGAAAACATTTTCCATGATAATGGTTATCTGATCCTTTTCCCAACAATTTTCCCTTTTCATCAAATACTGAGCTAACCATAAACCTTGCTGATCACCAACCCTATATGGATTTTCCAAAATCTGTATGCTTTGGACCAAACTTCCAAGTTAAACATAAAGTGCTTCAGAACATCGATAGGTGTGCTGCTTGTATATGTTCTAATTCCCACTATGATGGTTCTACAAACATCTGATGTAAATGTTTCATATTACTCATATTCCAACTCAGCTTCAGAGATGAGTCAAAAAGTTCAAGCTGAGGAACTGATATTAAAGCAATTCCAGAGGGAACAACCATTTCTGACAATCCAGCAACAAATTCAAAGGAATATGAAACATGAGCACAGTTTGTCACAAAAGCTCAACCCACTCCAAGGAAGCCCTCTATAAATGAAAATCGCACAGAAAGAAAGAGCAGGGTCATCAGGTCAACTGATGTCCAGAAGTTAGGAGCTAATGTTATGTCCTCCTAACCAGTGTGACCTAAAATGCATGCAGAACAAGCAAACTTCAACAAGTAGGAATATTGTACTACCTGAGATAACAATGTCAGGCTTCGGAAAATCACTTCCAAAAGTGTCACTTATTTTGTTGAGATCTCCTTGGATAAATGTAGCATTGCTAATACCATTCAGCTTAGCATTTTGTTGAGCATCTGATATTGCCTGGGGGACAACTTCATAGCCATACACATGTTTAACCCTAAGAAGTAAAAGAGAAAGAAGAAAAATTTTGTTATCATGTCATTAGTTCTCCAGTCCTGTAACCAACCTGAGAGCAGAGCTATACCTCTTGGCAAGTGTCAGACCAATAGTGCCTGTCCCACAAAATAGATCAAGAACAATTTCCGAGCCATCCCCTTTAAGACCAGCACAGTCTTCAACAAGTTTATACAGAACATCTGCCTAAGATGCAAAAAGAAACTGAGAAGGTGAAGCAACAGAGAATAGATTGAGAGAAAACAAAGGCATAAGAATAATGTTTAATTTGTGTCAAGTAAATTACCTGACGAGTATTTGTCTGGAAGAAAGAGTTTGCCGAAATTTTAAAAATTAGTCCTCTTAACATCTCCGTGATGGAGGACTTTCCGTACAAAGTGTATTCCTCTTCTCCAACAGATGTATTACCAACAGAAGTATTTACATTATTCACAATGCTAACCTACCAGTCACCAACAAATGAAATGAAAATAAGAAAGAACTCTATATAAGAATTCTCCATTTATAATGCAAGGGGATACAATCACCAAAACGTCTAAACTATATTTTGATCCCGCTAAGGACACATGCCTAGAACTAAACATAGAAAAACAGGACCTGACAAAGGAGTGGCTAGACCGCAAGGAAACACAAAAGGTTACATCTAGAGATCAAAGAGTTCTGGCACGAACCACTTCTGGAATTACTGAAACCTTTTCAAGCAAGGGTTTCAGCAAATCTGGCTCATATGATGAGGTCACAAAATTAACCATAAGCTCAAGCAAACCAGTGTCGGGATTCCTGAAATAACATTAATGAAATTTGGATGGACAAGAATTAGAACAATGATTTGGGACACAAAATTGAAAACCAAAAATGAAGCACTACACCAAGATCCGCAATACATTACTAGATAGAAACTGCATGCTCAGTTGTGGGCAAGATTTATGGCAAACCAGAATATGTTAAGCTATGGCAAGAGAATCATAAGACATAATTCACAGTAGATAACCACCAATATCTTTTATTCCATTAATGTCCTTAAATTGATGAACTTTAAGGTCCTAACGCACTTTAGAGGGCATCCCAATGCCTTAAGATTCAGCTCTGGCATATGACTACAAATAGTTGTACTGAAAGGTCTTTGAAACCAACCTAGCATTGACAGATGCCAATGCACAGTCTTGAAAAAGTTTAATAGTAAAATATGCATTGTGTGCTTAAGAGTGATTACGTAATTTTCCGATGAAAGGAAAAGAATGCAACTTAAAAACATAAGTAGAAATGCCAAAGAACTGTTGATCTACCATGTAATAAGCACAGGTAAGAAGTAACCCTGAATTATATAGACACAAATAATGAGGATCTAACATAACCAAAAGAATTACCTTCCAGTCCTCAGCATTAGATGCTTAAGAAATCCAGTATGATGGCGAGTGTCATAAGGAGTTAAACCAAAATTTGGATGTCTCCAACATTCTTGGATGGCTTCAAGAGCCTATATAGTAGAACATAAATCAGCAAGCAATCTATAATCCCATTACATATGGAATAAATAGATATCCCTATCCAGGCAAACTGTCCTGCCACTTCAAGTCAATGGTAGCATATTTGGCTATGTGCAATTATGCTGACTAAAATTTCAAAAAAGGAAAGCAAAACATGCAAGAAATCTAGAACATCTTCAGATAAGATGATTTAAGGAAAAGAACTTTGCAAATTTCCACGCTCTTCAGTAATAGATGCTATAGAAGTCATACCATGTTGGCAGGCTTGCTTTGCAATAAACACTTGTTGACATTTAGGACCTTATCAAAACAGCCAGGAGCATGCAATCCCAGTGCATATGTTTCAACATCTTCTTGTTTGTCTTCCAGTAAATTTTGGGGCAACCATTTTTGAGAACCAAACGAGAACTCCATCTGCAGAAACAGTAAAATAGTTGCTAAATAAATTACTTATTAATCCTATTTCATGCTTGTACAGAATACACAAGCCTATAGCACCTAAAACCCTTAAGTTAAACACATAGAATCAAATATGAAAAAAAATATTAAAAAAACATCTATATTCTAAATGTTAAATTTTGATAACTTGTAAGATTTTGACATCAAACGTTAGCCAGTCATCCAATAACTAAAGAAATATAAAGATAAAATGGTCATTAAACGCTGATGCCAAGTACAGTCAATTCCTTTAAGGTTTAACCATGCACTAACCTTGTTTCTGTAATGGAATTGTTCATCACAAGGTACAATTGCCTTCATAGTGCTTAAGAATTCTGGAGTTCTATCAGAGAATCTCCCAACATGTACTATCAATTCACGTACTTGCTGCTCCTTAGCTCTGAGTTGAGCTTCGTAAGAAAGGTTCTGCGTCTTACAGCCTCCACAGTATGAAGCATACTCACAAGGAGCATCTACAATATCCCAATGAGGAGAGATGGTCTTCACCTTGGTAACCTGGACATTTGAAAATACATAATCAATAAGGATTTACACCAGTCAATCATTTGTCCAAAATGTGAACCTTCAACTAGAAACAAGACAATCTACAAAGTTTCTTCATAAATACCATATCATCTATCTTCATTTCGAGCTGAATCTCTATTGCCTAAAACATTGAGCTCTTGAAGTAAGGAATTGTAAATCACACTCAGAAAAACAAAACCTTGATTGGACTTTATTACAACTTATGCTGGAAAAAAACCTACAGTTTCTTTCCTCCATGTTCGCATGTTTCCCTCCCAAACAAGAACAACCCACACGAACAATGTTAATGACCAATCTAAAAGGCTAAACTTTACCTCAGCGTAACTTCCCTTTCTGCGAGTAACGCGCCCAATGAACCTTTCACCAGGCAAAGCACGATCACACATAACAATAAACCCAGAATCCTCCACTTTACACACACCCTTCCCTTTAAAAGCCAAAGACTCACACACCAACTCCAAATTTTGGCCTCTCTTGGGAAAAAAAGAAGACTTCACCTTGGCGTCCCTGTTGTTCTCACTACTTTTGTTGACATTATCCAGTTGAGTGGGCTTGCTTTGTTGTTCTCGGTTATGTAAGAGGCAAGCCAAAGACTGAAACTTTTCAACTCTGTGAAGAGAATAGAGTTTCGGGTTGGTGGTGATTATGTGTTTCAAGTAGTATGTAGGCATGGTGGCCATGGATTCTGGTCTAAGAGGGAAATTGCTAAGAGTTGGTCATGAATTGTCCAAGTCCTTCTTGGGCTTGGAAATAAAAGATCAGTTTTGTTATCTATAAATATCACATACATTAAACACTAATTTTAGATACGAGTTAACAGAATCCCACTGATAAAAATAATAAAATTTGTGTATATATACCTTATAAATTTGTGCTTTTATGCTTCGCGCCTTCGCCTTCTTAGCTTAGGACTACCTCCTGGCTGCTGCACTATGTATTCATCCTCGGGAGCAAGCTCTGATCTTTCTGTTCACTAGGGTTTGTCCTCAAAACATGTATACTCCTATGCTCAATTTATTCCTTCTGCGCATACTTGAGAACTTGGAAATTTCTATAGATATAGGTTGGTTGGTTCAATGAATTATGAAAAAGAAAGCATGCCACCAGATATCTAAAGGGCTTACGAATTATCTTTCGGATGTGTATTGAAAAAAATTTCTTAATCAAATTAGGGGTGATTAACAGTGTTTAATGCAGAACGTCCTTACCCTTATGAACAAAGTCTTGAGGAGTTCAGAAAATTCAAATTGAATCCAAAATCTTGCGTGTAGGAACTCCCTCTCTACCACTGGCCCTTTTCAGGGCAATTGCAGCCTAATTTTGATCATATATAAGAAAGAAGTATGGAGTCTACTGTGTCAAGGGACAGCATATCTGAATTGCCTGAAGAAGTTCTCCACCTTGTCTTTCCTAGACATTAAGCAAGTCGTGCAAGCTACTACCTTGTCAAGAAATTGGCTAAGTGTATGGAGTAAGTTCCAGGTTTTGGAATTTGTGTTCATGAAGCTACATGGTGCTATTCGGCGAACAGAACCACAAGAAAAAGTGGAGGAGTTCGTTGATCTTGTGGAGCAAACTTTGACAGACCACATTGAGCAGATGGTACCTGTGAAGAAACTTAGGCTTGATCTTCATGGTTACATTCCTGAATCGGCATCCACAGTTAATCGCTGGATAGATTATGCTCTTCAGAGCCAGGTGCAACACCTGGCGATTGTTTGTTTTTTTTGAAAAGTTAATAGGCTGAAGATGATCCTTGACTCATTAATTTCTAACAACCAAAGTGCTTTCTTATATGATAGGAGAATCGGGGATAATTATTCTATTGTTCAGGAGTTGATGAAGGGGTATCAAAGGAAGCACAGTCCGCCGAACTGCACCATCAAAGTGGACTTCAAAAAAGCT
>JAOQMS010000005.1:3475999-3499336 GCA_027563885.1 Erythroxylum longipes
TATAAATGATTATGTTATAATTTATAATTTATGAATTTTAAAAAATACAACTACAATTTTTTAAAATTGTCTTAAAATAAAAATTTTTAAAAGTATATTAAACACCCGATCCAACTCAGGTCCGATGGGCGGCCCGAGCCACAGGCTGGCTGGTCTCTCCCCCCCCCCCCGGCGGTCACTGGTCATTTTTGGCTCCCACAGCTAGCCTGCAATTTTTTAGGTCTGGTTGGGCCAGCCATCGACGGTCGAGTCCAGCCCGACCCTTTGACATGCCTATCCATGACCAAGATAAAGTTTGGGTGAAGCTAAGTAAAGATCCAAATCGACTAATGTTGAAGAATTAGCATATGAGTTATGGTTACGATTGAAATGTCACTCGAATTTAGAGGTGACTAGTTCTATTTGAACTTTTTTTAAAATTATGAGTTTTTTTCCTTTTATTTTGAACTTTGAGTTAAATCCAATTCGAAATATCAACTCTATTAAAAATAATTGTCAATATGCTTATTGCCAAACAAAATTATATATACTTCTATTAAGATTAGTCTTTATTATAATAATTAGAAAATTAATCTCTATTGATATAATTATTTATTTTTAGTAATTTAAGAATATTGTTAAGCATTGAGATTTTTTAAGTACTTAAAAATCGAATTTATATTTAAAATTATAAAATTTGAAGTTTAGTGTTTAATATCATACAAAATTAGAATCTTAATTCTCACTTAACTTTACATAATTTAAGAATGTATTCCAATTCTAACTTTTAGGTTATGAATAAATTATTTTAAAATTGAAAAATTTTATTAACATTAGGAATGTCAATGAGCCAGAATTGGTCAACCCGTGCCCTAACCCGACCCACCTTATATATTTAAAAAAAAGGTAAAAAGAACAGCATTTCATTTTTTAAGTTACAGTTAGGCGATAGCCAAGTCGTGTCGACTAGGCGTGTCAAAAGTGGCCCGCCCCAACCCGCATTTGGCCTGTGTTGACCGGACCACTGGCCGACCATGATCCACTTGGTAGGTCGTAAAATGACGTCATTTTTAATATTTTATTAAAAAAATATAGCCCGTCCGTGGCTCGATGGGCCTATGGGCCGGCCACAGGCTACCATAGCCCAAGTTCGGGCCAGGCAGCCCAAGCCCAACCCGACTCATTGATATCCCTAGTGTTGACCCAACCTCGACCTATAACCCAGTCGGGCCGACCACTTTTGACCTGTACTAGATCAACCTGAGACAAAATCGAGTGAGGTCGGGCCCAAATTAACAGCATAGCCCTAATTAACACTAATTGGTTCATAATTGAAAACTGAATAATTTTCAAAATTCTAAGAAATTGCCAAATAATTTAAGATATCAACTTGCCAATTAACAACTTTTTTCAAGGCTATGATATCTAATTCTGGTAATTGGTTGGAGCATTTAGAACAATTGACCAAGTACATTAATAACAACTTTTTTCAAGGCTATGATATCTAATTCTGTTATTAGCTGTTTTCCCTAACTTGTGAAGTTTGACATTTTGATGTTATAAAGAGGACCACCTTGCAACTTTGGATCTCTACCAAAAATGTGAAAAAAAAAGAAGAAGAATTTGGAGGATATGGTCATCAGAATCTGATTATGCTCCAAATTGATAAATCAAATTTATTTTAAATAAGATAAAGTTTTTGAAAATTACTTGATTTTAGCATCAAATTTGATTAATTATACATTTTTTAGAGTTTATCTTAAATTGACCAGAGATTAACAAATCAAATCATACTTTATTAGATTCGGGCTTCAACTAAGTTCAATTTTGAACTGTTATTAAGCCAAATTATCTCCGTCCTATTATCACTAATATCAAAAATTTTAAGCCCATTTTCATAGATTAAATGTTATTAATTGTCACATTTGTTTGGACTTATGATTTATACACCTTATTTACAAGATTTTTTTTTGTAGAAATCACCCAATATTCAGCGTCACATGAATAATCGACTAATCCTGATTCAAGCTGAACAAGACCCTTTGCGGGTGACAAAACTCTTTTTCACGGGTTTTAAAGCAACTTTATTTTCAAGATTCGAAATCAAAATCTTGATTAAGGATGGAGGAGCCCGTATCACTCCACCACAACTCTAGTGGATTTATAAGAATTTCCATACACTTTTCTCGTGGAGCCCCTATCTCTCCACCACAACTCTCGTAGATTTATAAGAATTTCCATACACTTTTCTTGTGAGATTCCAATGGTATGTTATTAAATTTGGAGCAACCACTAGTTATAGAAATTGTACTTCCAATTATGTTATTTAGTTATGTTAACCGGAAATCAAACGAAACTTCCATTGTCACTTTTCTATAACTTAATATTTTCTAAAAAACTTAACATGTTCTAAAAAAAACTTAATACAAAGTATAAAAATATTTTCTACGTCACTTTTCATTATCACATTTATATACGGGCTATCGAAAATAACCTTTCTATTTTATGAAAGTAAGGCTGTGTATTATTTGACTTTTCTAGACCTCACTTTGATGTGAGACTCAGAATAAATATCATGACGACGACAACAAAGTATAAAAACACTTAATTATCGTTTGAAAATATAACAAAATTTGACTATTCATATTAACTAAAAATTGAAATTTATTTGTCAGAGATAAATGTATTATGTCTATCTACTAATTAGGAAAAGTTGCATACTATTATATTTTTTTAAATTTCGTACCTCAGCAAAATGTGTACTTAGCCTCAGCAAAATGTCTACTGAGTGTTGTCATATATAACTATGTTACGTCAAATAGTAATTATTTTGTTAATTCCTATTAATCAAGTAACGAAGACAAATTAAGTCAAGTCAATCCAAGTCAATAAATAAAAATTAGATTTTAATAATATTATAATTGAATTTGAGAGTAAATATATATAATTAAATTAATTAGAGTAAGATATTAAAAATCTATTATTTTAATTACAAATTTAATTAAAAGATCAAATAGAAGATTTTCAAATTTAATGTGTGCGTAACAAAGAAGGGAAGAAAAGAGAGGGCAAAGTGGGGCCCACATGAGTCTAAAATTCCAAAGCAACAGCCAAAACAAAATGCCACAAGACATGGATCCTAGGTTTTCCCCTTCTCATAAGGTGGTGTGTGACACTCCCAATTCACTCTGGATTCATCAATCAACGCCCTTTCACCACCCTACCCCAGCGTCAAATCAGAGGTTTCTAGCTCAAAACCACACATTCAGCAATTGACAGGTGAAAGGGGCGATCTTTTTAAACACCATCTGTGCAACTCTGTTCCTTTGCAAATCCAAAGAGCTTCAAGCCAAAAAAAAAAAAAAGTGTGAGCTTTTCCACACATACCTTGTTGCTTTAGACGTTTTTGCGTAATTCCTCCATGTTGATGATATAAGCGTACGTCCCACATGGTAATTAACACTTTTTCTTACTTGCTTTATGCCCCTTCTTAATATTAATCATGTTACATGTTGTTTCGCAGTTGCCAAATTTGTTGGAACGAACGTGTTGATCGAATTTATGATTTTGGGGTGCTTTAAATTCTCTTCTTGGAGCAGAAGCATTTCGTAAAGATTTGATCTTGTTTTGGCGATCTGGCCTCTACCGCTGCTTGATTTGCTTCTGTGTATCTTGCTTGTGAGATCATAACCCTCTTAGCAATAGCCCACGTTGGTTCTTAGTCATCTTTAAGAGGTTCTTCACGCGACAGTGATTTTTCTTTTTGATTACCAAAAATTTTGATACTTATGGTGTTTTAGACTTCGATTGTCTAGAGAGCTCGGTGCCAGAAGTTCATTGGATAGGGAATTGTGATTAAGATGGCTCTGGAGGATGGCAAGGACCCTTTAGTTAATCTCAGATTCAACCATAATAGGCCCTTGCCTTTAAGACTCCTCCAGTTCTTCTTGTTTTTTTTGGTCCTAGGTCTTGGTGTTTCGATTGTTAGCATGTATATGGTTCGATATTTTGGAGTCCAAAATGTTGCTGGAGTAAAAAGGTCCAATATCATCGTGCCATGCTTTCAAGAACCTGATAATTCACAGAATTGGTTTAAGCCTCCTTCAAACTTGTTGCATAAAATGAATGATACACAACTGTTTTGGCGTGCTTCATTTGTTCCTCAGATCAAGGAATATCCCTTTAAGAGAGTTCCAAAAATTGCCTTTATGTTCTTGGCTAAGGGGCCATTGCCATTGGCACCTCTGTGGGAGAGGTTTTTCAAGGGTCATGAGGGGCTTTATTCAATCTATGTTCATACAACACCATCTTATGAGTCAAACTTTACATCATCATCAGTATTCTACAAGAGACAAATCCCAAGTCAGGTATTTTTCGTAAATTTCTTGTTTAGAGATTGCATGATTTAATGCATTATATTTATGTTCTATGGGAGCAATATTGTTGTTTCAGTTTTAGCTTTGATTGGTTCTTTCCATTTCCTTTTATAAGTGTCATGTTATTTTCCAAATAAATGTTACATAGTTTCCATCATTTCAGTAATTACCTTGTATATCGGATAATGTTTGATTACTCATTTTAGAAGGAAAAATCAAGCCATTTTCTGTTGACAGCCTTTCAGAACTGGATTAGTTGATTCTGTATTCTGTTGTGCCTTGTCTGCATTCCTGTTATTTCTGATACCAACAAAAAATTGTCAAGTGTGATATGAAATTTGTGAATCTTATGTGTTGATTTATTTGGTGTCTGTCCGCAAGGAGATGGAAACGGCAACCAGATTTCTCAACCTTGCCACATAAATTCGAGAAGGAATTACCGAATTGCTTCAAATTGCATGTGTTGAAATACTTGAAGGTTGTACAAAGAATCCCAATCATGCTAAATTATCACAGAACTTATTTTTCATCCCTCAACTGCCCCATTTTTTTTTTCTCTATTACTCATTTTTGGCTTATTAATGGCCCTTCATTGATTAGCAACTTGTAGAGTTCTTTATTTGTAAGAAATTTCACCCTACCCTCCAAGTATGTACTCCACCTTATATCTTACAGGTCTATAACTTATTATGCCTATTTGAACTAGTTACTATTTGGTTTCTTGTCTTGAGATAGTCTTCTCTCTTTTCTGTTGGGTTCCAAAACTTTGTTTGCTTGTTTTTAAGACTTGAATGAGCCATGTTCTTTTGTAAGACATGAGACATCCATTGAAGATAATTTGTTCTTGGAATTTTGTTTCAAATGAGTATTTAAGACGGTTTAAAAGTTTTTATTAGATTCAGAGTATGTCATTGTGTGCACAACTTTCTGATCAACACAATTTCTTTGCATCCTTGCAATTTAGTCTTCGGTTTGCTTGCTTGGAGCTTCTCCACAACCGCATCAATGTATCATTATTATTGTGCATGCATCATTTAGTTCAGTTCCATGCAGGTTGCAGAGTGGGGAATGATGAGTATGTGTGATGCTGAAAGGAGACTCCTGGCTAATGCATTGCTTGATATCTCCAATGAATGGTTCGTCCTGGTGTCCGAGTCGTGCATTCCTCTCCACAATTTTAGTATTATCTACCGCTACATATCAAGATCAAGATACAGCTTTATGGGTTCATTCGATGAACCTGGTCCATATGGGAGGGGGCGCTACAATTGGAATATGCTACCAGAGGTCACACTTGAAGATTGGCGTAAGGGGTCTCAGTGGTTTGAAATCGATCGTAGACTGGCAATTGACATAGTTAAGGACACCAACTACTATCCCAAGTTCAAAGCATTTTGTCGGCCAGCATGTTATGTGGATGAGCACTACTTCCAGACAATGTTAAGTATCAAATCTCCACATCTCTTGGCAAACAGAACACTGACATGGACAGATTGGTCAAGGGGTGGAGCGCATCCAGCAACCTTCGGTAAGGCTGACATTAAAGAGGAGTTCTTCAAGAGGATTTTTGAGGGACATGCCTGTATTTACAATAACCAGCCAACGACTGTTTGTTATCTTTTCGCCCGGAAGTTCGCTCCAAGTGCTTTAGATCCTCTATTAGGCTTAGCATCCAAAGTTTTGGGGTACTGAATGTAGATTTGACTACACGTTTATGTGAAAACACCAACTTGAGCATGTGAGTTTAGGTATCAGGAAAATCTTTGCTATGACTTGTTGGTCTATTTGTAATGAGCATGTAGGCATTTACAAACCTCAATGTCAAAGCGTGTTAGATATAAACAGTTCTCAAGTTTCTGGACAACTTCAATATATAAATTCTATCCCTTTCTTTTGGCTTATTATCATGTATTGAAGTGATCTCATTCTGGTACTTTATCATCATCTTCCAACTTTGATTGTGCTTTCCAGTCTCCCTCTAATATAAATAATCTTTGGACATAAAAACATATTTAAAATAATGTTTAAGTTAGGTCTACTTTCTGTTAAATTAAGTACAACTTTTTGCGAAATTAAACATGGTATTCTTTAAAAGAACTGCATACAGCGTGTTAACATAGAACTTAGTAATACAGACAGTCCTTTTCCTATGTTCGATTTGTGGAATTTTATGTTAAATAATCATAACATCCCATCTTCCTTCGACTTCCCTGATTATGATGATTTAACACATGGGTCCTAGTGTTTCATTAACACTTGATAATCCTGTCAGAACACATCGTCACAGACAGATCAATAATCACCAACTTATGATGTTCGAAATCTTGAAAACATTGTCTGAAGCTGAATAGGACCTGACTCCATCCTGATTACGATAATGGAAAAGGACATAAGACCCCCATGAGACATAATACGAGATCATATGGACAGTGCACCTCATCTGGTGCAACATTGCAGCTAGAGAAGGTGGCCTTGGATGATGCAGATCAGATTCTAGTAAAGTGGGGTGCATACAAGTGTCTTGTCTAGTAGTTCACCATCATCCTCAAAATCCCCTCTGCAACTGAAAAAACATCAGAGACAGAGAAGCATAGCTTGTGTATGTTCAGAGTAAACATCGTTAAATGGAGTTTTGAAGTTTCAGCTGTAATACAGGACTCTTTTAGCTTTACTTCCTCTGCATCTTTTGCATAGGTTGTAAGACCCTTAATTACAGAAAGAAATGTCTTCTTCACAAGACCGTAGAGCAGAAGATGCAAATTACTTTATTTATAGACACGCTATTCATAGGCGATGAAAGTTAGAGCATGGTAAATGCAAAACTAATGCTCCACCAAAATCAGATTCCACAATCTATAAATAAAAAATAGTAGAATAGGCCTCATTTGATGGATCTGTTGCAAGCTTATATAGACTTCCAACTAGAATAACAAGCCATTTAAACAATATCCGAGCACTAAACACCATCTTGGAACATCTTTTGAAGTTCCAAAGTCTAAAAGAATTTATGTCATGCTACGATTAAAGGGTATTAAGTGGTTCATAGTTCATCATGACCATCTGATTTCTGCTCCAATTCGTGAAGACGCCCTGCAGCCAATGCGGCATGGAGTGCAGCACCATAAGGAAGTGCGTTCTCATTGATTTCAAAATAGGGGGAATGGGCAAATTCAAGCTGTGTCTCATTCTGCATTCCAAGAAAGAATATGTACCCAGGCATAAACTCTTGGTAAAAGGAAAAGTCCTCAGATCCCATCAATGGTTGCATGTCCTTAACTTTATCAAAGCCTAGCATATCTCCAGCAACTTTTCTGAAGTACTCATGCAATTCTTTATCGTTTATGCAAGGAGGGAAAAAGGGTTTATCTTCTTCATTGAACTTCACAATTGCCTTACATCTCTGCACAGCTGCCTGCCCTGTGATAACCTGTTATGGGAGCAAAATGGTCTAGGTAACTAGGCCATAAATACATTTCTAGCATCAAAACATGCAGTTTTAAGAGTTCAGAGCACAAATAATGTGAATTATATTTGCTATAGACATTGGTAGCAACATAAGGATAAAAAGGAAAAACATTTGAAACAGGGAAAGTAAACAAAAGCAAGCTGAGATCCCAGTTATGATCACAAAAAGTTAGCTTGGTCGGACTGCTCTGAAGAAGAATGGTACTTATAATCTGTGAAGTTGCTATAGCATAGTTATTATAACACAAGGGAGAGAAACACAATACCTCTTCAATTCTCTGCCTAAGTTGATGGAAGCTTTCTTTTGAAAAGGCTCGGAAGGTGCCCCCAATTGTAACAGAATCAGGTATGACATTAAATGCACCACCTCCTTGAAACTTTGCAACTGTCACCACCTGCAAGTTATACTCTGCATTTAAACTGGCGGTATAATGATTATGATAGCATGTTTCATGTGTTTAAGAAGCCAAGTGTCGTAGTCATTCTGCTTAGAAACCAAGTATTAAATACCTTCCGTAAACAGTTTTGACAGGTATTGGGATGAAATGTTTGAATTACTAAATTTCAACAGCAAGTTAGGAAGTTGCAGTCAAAGGTACAAGCATCATTAGACAGTTCATATTTGCAATAATAGACCAGAAAATAACTTCCGAAATGAATACTGCCGTTGTTTCTTTAAGAAAGATCTAAAAGTTTATCAGCAGAATCATGAACTCGCCTATCTAGTTACTGCATAACTAGTGAGTTCTATCCGTTGCTTATTTGCGTTATTTTTCTTTATAATGGTCTATTGTAGATGCCGAAATATTACTGTTAGTTTTTAAGGCACAAGCTCTAGGAAATAGATACAGAGACCCATTACAAAGGGCCTAACAGATGATGGCATGAAAATTATGCTTTAAAGATCCTGATGAAAATGGAAAACATTAATGAACAAAAATAATACGAAATTGCAAGTGATTCACAACCAGAACACAAAACATGCCAAAGATGTTCTTAGCCACATATAGGAAGAAAGACAAGAAAAGATGGGTGCACTAGCATTTGAATAACAAAAATTTACCTGTGAGTCCAGCGGATCAGCTTCACGTGAAATGAGATGCTGTAAGCTAACGATCACATTTGAAGCTGCTAATATTGGGTCTATTGAGTGCTGAGGAATGGCAGCATGACCTCCTTTTCCACTTATTACAGCTTCAAAGAAGCCACTCCCAGCCAATAGAGCACCAGGTCTGGAGGCAACTTGACCTAACGGTAACTTAGGATCAACATGCAACCCAAAGATAGCATTGACATCCTTTAATGCCCCAGCATCAATCATCTTTTTGGCTCCACCACCTCCTTCCTCTGCTGGTTGGAAGACAAGAACAACTGTACCCTAATGGAACAACAATTACTTAGATATATGAGGAACATATTAAAGGCATAATGAAAAGGCCTATTGGCCTGAAAATATCAGAGGCCTTGCATCATGATGTTAATGAGTTTGTACTAAATTACAGAATTTTTCCTTCCTAAGCACGTTATCTAAGGAGGGAAAAAGAAGGAACCAAAAATTATGTAAGAGAGCCAAAGTTATGTACCGTCTTCTTCTTTACGAACAGATAAGCTGCCAAGCTGGAAAAATGTTGAATTATAAAATGGCAAATTGATATAGGAAATGATGTAGCGTCATTCAATGAATCACATGATCCGAGAGTAAATGGATTACCCCCCCTTAAGCACTGACTTCTCTTCAGATAATTTTTACAAAGTACATAATCTGATTTGACCAATTGTCAACAGTTTCAACTATTGAGATTATTGCCATTATGATTGTTGGACAACAATTAATACCATAAATCACTAGAATCTGATGGTAAGGTATAAGGCTTTTTTTATTTTCTCCTCTTTTCTTCTCAACGGCTTCTTATGGGGATTTCATCATCTCAATCTCATTGACAAGAAGATAGCTCGTATTAAAGGACTGGCAACTAGCAAGCCAGATTAAGGAACAGACCTTCAGGTCAGCATGGTCTTTAAGTATCTTCGCCGCACCAAGAAGCATTGCAACATGAGCATCATGCCCACAAGCATGCATCTTTCCAGGGACTTTACTCTTATGCTCCCATTCCACCATTTCCTGACAAAGGGTTCGAACACCAATGCATTAACTTCAAAAGAAACTGAAATTTATTCAGTACAGAACTTCTACATAAAATTCATACTGAATTCAACTACAATTTAAAACAAAAGAGGGATAAAATCCATAACATTTTCCACATCACTACCAAGCAACACCCTATCATTTCAAATGCCATAAACCCAAAAAACTCAATTCTGCAACTTTATCCGATTAACAGACAAATTTCAATTATCCAATAAATCACATAAACTTACATATTCAGATAAGTGGGCATAAAACATGTTGGTAGGAAAAAAGAAATTACACGGACTTGTTCAATTCACAAGCATCAAGCTAGGATAAATAATGGAACTAAGGAATTGGAAGTCAAAATTGAAGCAAACCTGCAGAGGAAGCGCATCCATATCTGCCCTTATTGCAACAAAAGGAGGTTTACCACTCCCAATGTACCCAATTATACCGGTAACCGCAAAAGGGTGTTTGTACTTAATGCCCATCTTATCCAATTCTTCCCGGATAAGCCTACTGGTCTCAAATTCCCCATAACCCAATTCAGGGTTCTCATGTATCTTCCTTCTCACGTCCACCATCCAATCAGAAAACTCCTTTTCCTTGGCATAACTGAGAAACCTTGTGGGAATATCCGACAACGATGACCCATATAAGCTCGAAGATGGATTCACAGAAAGCATACACAAAACGAAACCAACCCAGAGAAAGAGACTCATGACTTCACTCCCACGATCTACAAAAAGACAAAAAAACACCCCGAAAATCGTATGGTTTCAAACTTGAAACTGTAAATTGAACAAACTTTCAGAAAAAGACGGGAACTTTGTGAAACAAAACCTAAAATGAAGAGAAATGACTCAAAGACATGTTGATCTGAACCTGATTCTCTGTGTCAATAACTTTGAATATGTGTAAAATCCAGGTGTTGATTGAATTTGAATGAAAGATTAGTTCTTTCAAGTGGTGGCTGCTGATTTCATGAGCTCTTACTGTGATCTGCTGTGTTACACCCGTGGAGTTGGACTTGGCCATTCCTTCACGTGCTAATAACCCAGTCTCATAAGTTTCACATGTTATTATTAATAACTATTTACTTATTAATTATTATAGCATTTTATAATATATAGGATTAAATATAATTATATTGACCGTAATTTTCTAATAATTTAAAAATCAGATTAAAAGTTAAATTGATAAGATAAGAAATTTAAGGTTTAAAAGTTTTATATTAGATCATTATAAAAACTCCTAAAAATTAAATAAAATTAAAAATTTTAAAATATAATTTAAAGAAAAATTTTATTCACCCAATTAATTAATAAATTGATTGATTTTTTATAACAAAAGTTATTAAAATAATTTAAATTAAAAAGTTAAAATTGAACTTAAAAGTTAACAGATTTAAAATTTTTACGATTAAACTAATTAAATTTTTTAATTATTAATAATTTGTCAACGTCATTAATTTATATATTCACAAAAAGTCAAACAAACATAAATAACAACCAATAGAAATGTTAAAATGATCAAACAAATATGCTCATCAATCCTTTATCATAATAACTAAAGTGGAGATTACAATAAAATATTTTCTTTAATTACTTAATCAGGAATCTTATATTAATCATTTAATTAATTTTATATATTTCGTAATATATATCATTATTATTGAGTACTCTAAAGATAATATAACAAAATTTATATGAAATATTTTAAAATTTTTACATCAAATGATTACTTATATAATAATTATAATAAAAAATTTTACAAACATAAATAATATTTAAAAAGAAACATTAGGTATGCTAACATTTTTGTTTTATTAGTGACTTATATAACATAGACTGAAAAGCTAATTTTTATAATTATAATTTCATTATATTTTTATTTTTTAAATGTATTTATATGACAAAATATAAGTTAATTAATTAAAGATATATACGTTAATTAATTATGTTGTAAAACCATAAAGCAACATGTTAGAAGATAATTTATAATTTGGCTAATCTTACTTCCTCCAATTGTGCCTAACAATTTTGTAAATGATTGGTAATGGGTCGAGATATGCTGGGTCAGCCTAGACTTGAGCCCCACCAAAATTTTTTGTCTCGGGTTCGAATTGGGTACACAAGAATCCTAAGCCCAATTGAACTTGTTGGGGGGGGAACTTCGAGTTCAATTTAGAATTTAATTTTAAAAAAAAGTCATAGCAAAATATGATCAAATCGAATCAGATCTATTAAATATGGGTCGAGCTAAGTTAGAGTGATCGGTGCATAAGGTGATTCATCACTTTAGCAACCCAAAAGAGTGTAGGAGAGTTTCAACCCAAGATTCTATTAGAAGTCCACGAGTCTACCAAAAATCCTACTATTTACTGGCCTTTAGAGTTAGGCCATCTCTAACCACCACACCAAAATACCAAATTTTTTGTGCGCGCCAAAAGTTGTAAAATGATATCTTGGACTTTTTTTTATTTACATATTCCTTTTATACCCTTCTCATAATTTGATTTATTTATATAATTTACTAAGTAATTAAATTTAAAATATATATTACTTTACACAAAATATATCATTGTAAAGATGTTATTGAGGCATTTAAAATAACACTAATGTTGAATATAATATTAATTTTATTTTTAATATTTATTTATAATTCTTATTTATAAGTGTTATAAATTCATTAATAAAATTTAAGAATAAAAAGTAAATTTGAAATAAAAGACACATAAATTTAAACTATAACATTGATTTAAAAAATTAAAACTCAACGAAAATGTTTGAAATTACAACAAGACTAAAATAAATTACAATTTCAACAAGACTCGAGATTACAATCAAATTAATATTACAAAAATCAAATTAAAAGTAAAACTAAAGCACTTGAAAATATTAATTTAAAATAAATAATTAATAGTTTGGAAGGCCATCTCCATTTTCTCCAAAATCAAAATATTGACTAACGTCACTAGATGAGTCAACTCCTCCTTAAGGTTCTCCTTCTTAAGCTCTTTTTTGCATAAAATTTTATTTGTTCATTTTTGAAAGTCTCATCTAATAATAAATCTTTGATAGAATCTAGATCTTTGTATAAAATTTTATTATCTTCCCGTCTTTGTCGTAGCGCTAATTTTTTGCCTCATTTTGAGCTTATAACACCTGAAGTTTATAATTTTTTCGATAAGAGATTGACTTTCATGAAACATTCATTTGATTTCTTTATTCATGGACATAAATTTTTTTTCATTTCCTCATTTTTTTTCCTTTTTTATTTTTTCTTTCTTCCTCTCAATAGGATGATCAACTTCATCATTTCTTTAAGTAAATTCATTTTCATCTTCAAAATTATTATTTAAATCAATACAAAATCACGATGATCTTATTGACTTATCTAATTTTTTGGATTCAAATGGTAATATTTCATTGCACTTAGATTGTTTTTGATGACCTGACACTTTCTCTTCGTTAGTATTAGCATATTTCTCCATATTTTTTAGGATTGACCACACATGATCAAATTGAAACCTTTTTGAAAATTTAGATCTTGAATGAGTAAATCTTTTGCTTTCTCAGACTGCAAGACAACAATGTAAATTAAGTTAGATTTTAGGATATAAATCCACCGTATTTCAATTCATATAAAGAAAAAAAATAAAGCACTTATAATATCTTGTTCAAAAGCACCACTTTGATTTAAGATTTCAATTTGTTAGACACATCATTTGAATTTTCCAGCAGTTGCCATTATGATTTGCTATCGAGCTTATAAAGATCTCCAAGGTGGAACAATGGTAATATGATTTGGTAGCATTTAATGGTACTCAATTGTGATACGATTATATTGATCATAATGTGTGTTGCTGATATTAATTTATAAATTCAGGAATCTGCCACCTAAATCCAAAACAAAAACTAATATAGATAACAATCAAAACAAATATGCTCATTAAACCTTTATCGTAACAAATAAAGTGGAGACGACATTAAAGAATTTTCTTTAATTACTTAAATTTACATATTTCATAATATATGTCATTATATACATACTACAAAGTGTTACGATATAACAATTTTTATAATAAATATTTTAAATTTTGTCAATTATAATAATTTTTTAAAGATATAAATAATATTTAAAAAGAACCGTATCGTTTTATTAATGACTTATATAATATAGATGAAAGGTTAAAATTTATAATTATAATCTTATAATAAGTTAATTTATTAAATATGTTTATATTACAAAATTTAAGTTAATTAATTATATATATATAATTAATTAGCGTATATTTTATCTATATATATATTTGTATGTATGTATGTATATATTAAAGATACGTAATTAATTAAGTTAAAAAATAATAAAGCAACAAATTAATAACAAGATCATCCATATTCTGGCTAATCTTATCTCCTCCAACTGTCCCTAAAATTTTGGTAAATGATTGCAACCCCATCATAAGTAAAAATGACAATGGTAAACATAAGTTGGGTCCACTGAGGCTTGAGTCTAATTCAAAACTTTGATCTGACTCGAGTTAGACATAGGACTTAAACTTGAGTTCAATTGAGCTTGGATGACCTAAAGCATAATCAAGTCCAACTCGATCTAAATTTTTTATTTTTTAAAATTTAAATTTAAAAAACTGTGTCGTTTGTTTTAAAGAAATTTGAATTTCAAGGCGCACAATTTAGCTTAAAATTTAAAAATTATTTTAAAAGTCTAAGCTAAACCTGAAATTTGATCAAGTTGAATCAATCATATTAATTCTGGGCTGACTTGAGTTGGATCGGACTGCACCTAAACTATTTTGTCAAGCAATAAGGCTAGTCATCAGTAACCCAAAAGAAGTACGAGAGTTTCAACCCAAGAATCAATTAAAAGAAGTCCACAAGTCCAGCAAAATGCCCCCGGCTTCGGAGCCTTTAGAATTAGCTTAGAGTTAACGAAGGATCATCCTTTACGAATGGTTTGGTTGATGTCTCCGTGGGTGGAGACATATAACAAAACACAAAAATCATGTGCTCAGCAATGTTTGGTTGCTGACACTGTTTATTTTTGTTCTGTCTCTAGTTTACAAAAACAAAAATTTTTTGTTTCTTTCAAAACTGTGGCACAACTTTCTTGTGCTTGTCATAAAAACAAAACATGTGGGTTGTTGGACAAAAATATCCCTATATTATTACTAATATTCCATACATGCACAAATGTATAAATAGCAAAAAAAGATATTCTTATTAAAATATAAGGCTTGAATGTATTTTTAATCTATTATGTAATTAATTTCATGAATGCTTAGATGTTTTATTAAATTATTATGTACTAGAATTTCTAACTTGTAGGAATTTTTTATTCAATAACTCATTTCATTAAATTTTTAGATTTCTCATTTCATTAAATATTTAAGATTTTCATTTTAGTTCATCGTAATTAAAAAATACAAATACAATTAAAAAAATATTGATACAATTATCAAAAATATTTGTGTAATTGATTTTATTGTTAACTTGTTCAAATTTTTTGCTATTTAGTAGCTCATTTCATTAAATTTTTAGGTTCCTCATTTTTTTAATTCCTTATTTATAAAAACAATTAAAAAATACTAATATAAATCATTCGTTTTAAAATAATCAATGAATTATATATTTCCAATCATATTATACTGCAGGGGTACTTTGGTCATTGAAACTGTTTTCTATGTTCTGTCAACTGCAACCAAATACATTTCTGTCCTCGAGACACACAGTTTTATTTGTTTTGTCTATTCCAACTAAATTTTTGTTTCGTTCCGTCTCAATATATGAATCACAGTAATCATACGCAATGTTAAAGTTAGCTTAGAGTTAACGAAGCATCAACGTCGTTCATTGCATTTTATCTCCTTCAACTTGATATGACCGACACTTTTTGGAGAATGTAAAGCATATATAATAACTTAAATCTAAAATTTAAATTTTGTTATTAAATTCTTCAATTTAAATTTTATTAGCTAAATTCACTGTCAATCCTTCTTTATGAAAACAAGTCTACGTATTATGAGTTTCGAAATCTGTAAATAATCACGGTATTCAAACTCTGTTTCAGCTAGAAAGCATCACAAGTTAAATTTTAATGTCAGAAAGTCACCAGGAGAAAGAATCTTTGATTGGGACTATTAGTGAAAGTAGCAATAATAATTAAAATGGAATAGCCTATCTGAAATGCAAGGTGTTGTAAAAAATTACTGCCTTAAGTCAGAAATTCCCCTCTACGGTGCAGTAGGACAACAGGATCTGACTCCAGAGTTAACATCTTTTCCACCGGCTTCGGTGTACTTTAAAGGGTGGAGTAGGAACTGTCTTCGAAATTAAGGGAAGGCAGATAAATGCAGAATTTGTACGTAAGACAAAATACGTGTGTAAGGTGTTTGCATGTAGAGCAAAATGCTTAAGTTGGATGGAGCAAATAAAGATGCGTGAGAGAAAAAAACAGAGAAAATGAGCAGTGTACATCGATCTCCCTATTGAGCGGATGCAAGGCTCCTATATATAACAGAAACAATGTATACGTTGGCAATAGGAGAAATGAACGTTGAAGCATAATAATGGCTAAACATTATAACTGTTAAAGGATAATAATGAGGTTGACAACCGTAGGGTCCAAGTTATAGACCAATAAAACCAAAAATCTCCTACTTGGCTCAAAACTTGAGAAATAAGATGTAACAATTTAGGAGAAAAATAGGTGAACAACTAGGTGAATTAAGTCTTGAACCTGTAGTCCAAGAAAATCGGAGACAGAACCTGCTAGAGAGTTAACAGACTCAAAATGCCCTGGTCTTATGATCACTCTAGAGAGATAGCACAAATACTCTCATAGAATGGTAGCTACCCACCCACAATCACGTAGGTGAGTCCATCAAGTGTTTACTGCTCACACTACCCAAACTTAGGTTATGGAACTCATTAAAGATTATACAATCTAACCTCATCAAACGCAGTAAAGTCATACTGGGGATGCAATTCAACAACTGAATATATCTCACTATTATACCACAAACAAAGTATAAGTAAGTAGTCACCACATAACTTCGTTTAACCAATTGAACTTGGTTTCCCAAGTCGAGTGTCCATTATAAGGTTACTACACAATTGGGCTCAACCCCATCCCTTTAGCATGCTCTGAAACTAGTTTTCTATTTAAAGCTTTTGTAAATGGATCCGCTAAGTTTCTCTCTGACTTGACATAGTCTAGAGAAATTACAACATGTCTAATTAAAGTACAGACAATTTTATGTCTCAATATGATATGTCTACTTTTGTCATTATATGCCTTGTTCTTGGAAACATGAATAGCAGCCTGCGAATTACAATGAAGGAAAACAGAAGGAATTGGTTTTTCCCAAAGTGGGATATCTATTAAGAGATTTCTTAGCCACTCAACTTTTCGTCCTGCTAACTGCAAAGCTATAAACTCAGCCTCCATTATGATCTCGCAATACATGTTTACTTGGATGATTTACAGGACACTACAACTCCTGCTAAGGTAAAAACATAACCACTGGTAGAGTGTATATCATCACTCTCCGTAATCCAGTTAGCATCAGGATACTCCTCCAATACAGGAGGATGACCACTAAAAGATAACTCATAATGCATAGTACCTTTCAAACACTTCAACAAACTAATCAATGCATTCCAATGCTCTTGATTAGGATTATGAGTATACCTACTAAGTCTACTCACGCAGTATGCAATATCAAGAAGACAATAGTTTATTAAGAACATCACATTACCAAGAATTTTAGCATACTCAGCTTAGTTTACACTATCACCAAGATTTTTCTTTAAAGTAACACTAGCATCGTAAGGAGTTTTGACTGGATCATCATCATAGTGACCGAACTTCTTCAAAATTTTCTCAACATAATGATATTGATTCAACCTAAAACTAGAGTCAGTTCTATCAACTTTGATTTCCCAAAATAAAGTCCATAGGTCCATGATCTTTCATATCAAAAGAAGACTTTAGCAAACTCTTAGTAATATCAATAACAGATAAACCAGTACCAAAAATAAGCATATTATCTACATAAAAAGTTATGATTACACAATCATTGGCATCATATTTCATATAAATGCAAAATCAGCATCACAAGAGGTGAAACCATGTTTGAAAATCTCACTTTCAAAATTTTAATGTCATTGTTTAGGAGCTTGTTTGAGTTCATACAAAGACTTGACCAACTTACACACCTTTTACTTTTGACCAGGCACTTTAAACCCCTCGGGTTAGACCATATAAATTTCTTCATCTAAATCACCATTCAAGAAAGTTGTCTTAACATTCATTTGGTGCACATGGAGCTTAAATACCGAGACAATAGCAAATATCATCCTTATATATGCAATTTTAGTAACAGGAGAGTAAGTATAAAAAAAGTCCAATCATTCTTTTGGTTTAAAGCCTTTAATCACAAATCTTATCTTGAACCTCTCAATGGTTCCTTCAAGTCTCAATTTCTTCAAAATCCACTTATACTCCAAACGCTTACATCCTCAAGGTAGATCAATTAAAACCCAAGTTTTATTAGACATGATTGACTCTAATTCATTATCTATGGCTTCCTTCCAAAACGTAGCATCTACAAATCTCATTACTTCCTCATAAGTTTTGGGATCTTCCTTAATAATATAAATCACCACAAAAACATTATCTATCTCCTCAGGTTTTGTCACCACAAAGGAAGTAATAAAGTCAGAACTAAAACTAGTAGGTACTCTAGCTCTTTTGCTTCTTCTTAGTTCAACAATTTCCTTTTCCTCTATATCATCATTGGTAGAAGAATTAGTAACAAATTCTCTAGTTACTTACACACTCACTTTCATAGGAAATATATCTTCGAAGAGCACTACATCTATTGACTCCATAATTGATCTGTAAGTGCTAGACTCCTCTTCCTTAACCATAAATCTATAATCAGCACTACTAAAGGCATATCTCACAAAATTTGAATCAACGGTCTTATGCCTAATTTTCTTCCTCTTATGTTCAAGTAGAGCAACCTTAGCAAGACACCTCCACAGTTTCAAAAAATGCAAGTTAGGTGAATAACTTTTCCAAATTTCACACTGGATTTGATCTAATTTCTTATGAGTAACTTTGTTTAGAACATAACAAGCTGAAAAAATAGCTTCCCCCCATAAAGTCAGGTAATCCTGAGGAAATCAATATTGCATTCATCATGTCTATAAGTATTCGATTTTTCTCTCTGCTATTCCATTTTGTTCAGGAGTATAAGGGGTTGAAAGCTCATGAATAATACCCACTTTTTCACAAAAATCAGCAAGAAAATTATCAGACCTTAATTAGTAAATCTAGAATAATCATCCACAAAGGTAATATAATATCTTATACCTCCTTAAAATCACCCAAGTTTGTGTGAACTAAGTCTAACAATTGTGACTCTCTCTTGGTCACTGATTTAAAAGGTTTCTTAGAGTATTTAGCCTCAACACAAATTTGAAAATTTTCCATTTCATTAGTAATTTGGTTAGGTAACAAGTTTAAGCTTTGCTTCCTCTTAATTGACCTCACATTCACATGCCCAAGTTTAGAGTGCTATAGATTAAAAAAGTAAACAATTTAAGCAGAAGTAGATGCATTCATTTCAACCTCAAGTACAAATAAACCTCTATTACAAAACCCTTTTCCAACAAAGTTTTCATTATTAGTCAAAACTAACTTATTAGAATCAAAGGTCAGTTTAACTCTGGCTTTGTTAAGCAATGTACTAGAAATCAGGTTTCTATGTATCAGGAACAAATAAAACATTTTCTAACGCCAACACTTTCCTAGAAGTGAGTTTGAAAGTGACCTTCCTAACTCCTTGGACAAGAACTTTGCTGGAGTTGCCCATGTATACGAATTCACCATTAGCAGCATCATTCAATTCTTTGAACAGGTCCTTGTTGGTGCAGATGTGGCGTGTAGCTCTGGAGTCAACAATCCACTCGACCAAATTCCAGCAATGTTGACTTTGGACACCATAGTAATAATGATCTCCTCATCATTACCAACTTCAACCATATTAGCTTGAGGTTTCCCAAAACTCTTCTGGTCACACCGTTGGTACCCTATCTGGTTTCTTTTCTCGAACTTTTGTGGTTTCTGTCCTTGGCCTTTCTTCTCATAGTTGATTCTAGCTTGACAATTAAAACTAGGATGGCCTAGCTTATGGCACCACCAACAGTCACTATCAATCCTTTTGTGCTTAAACTGACCCTGCTTGTTGTTGAAAGGCCTATTTTGTCCATCATTCTTCTTGAAGTTATTAGCATTTATATATTCTATCAAATGAGCCTTAATAGTACGGACAAGGGTGAGTGTTTTGGTCTTATCTTGTGCATGACTGACATCCTCAATCTTTATATGTCCTATCAACTCCTAAAGCTTCATGTCTTTCTTCTTATGTCTCAACTGGTTTTTGTACTCATTTCATGAGGTAGGTAGTTTCTCAATAAGCACGTTAGCTTGAAACAACTCACACATGTTCATACCCCCAGCAAGGATTTCAGCAACTAGATTTTTAGACTCATGTAATTGGTCCATAATAGGATTATCATCAACAACGGTAAATTTTAACCACCTAGCTACAACATATTTCTTAGTTCCGGCATCATCCGTCCCATTTTTCACTTCTAAAGCATCCCAAATTTTCTTAGTAGTTTTGTGCTTGCTATAGATATCAAACAAAATGGTTGATCATATGGTTGAGTAACACTTCCCTAACGGTACGGTTATCCTTAGTAGTCTTATGGTCAGTATTGTCACTAGGAATCTTTTGAAACAATACATAATCCATTTCATATTGTTGAAAGTAAAACAAAATTTTCTTAAACCATCGTTTAAAATTTTTCCCATCTAGAGGCTCTAATCTAGTTAGATCAGGTATAATTTTTTGGGCTACGATGATAGGGTCTGAACTTATATAGGGAACAGTAAGTACAAAACCTACGTTGATCTTGTTTGTAGATGACATATTAAATCCAAAAGCAGAAATGTCTCACACAAAATAATCAAACAATACGAAGAAAACAACATCGTATTCCGATTTCTACCAAATTAAATACGCAACAGCAAAATCACAGTAATTTCCAATAAATGATAGCAACACAATAATTTTCCGACTTAGATTATTAGTAAAGTAGCAATAATAATTAAAATGGAACGGCTTATCTGAAATACAAGGCGTTATGAAAAAACACTGCCCTAAGTGCTTCGGTGCACTCCAAAGGGTGGAATAGGAACTGTCTCTGAAATTAAAAGAAGGAAGATAAATGCAGAATTTGTGCGTAAGACAAAATATGTGTGTAAGTTGTTTGTATAGAAGAAAATGCTTGAGTTGGATGAAGCAAATAAAAATATGTGAGAGAAGAAAATTAGAGAAAATGAGTAGTGTTCAACGGTCTCCCTATTAAGCAGATGCATGACTCCTACATATAACAGAAACAATGTATATGTTGGCAATAGGAGAAATGAATGTTGGAGCATAATAATAGATGAACACTATAACTCTTAAAGGATAATAATGAGGTTGACAACCGTAGTTCCAAGTTATGACCAATTGGGTTCTATATATCTCACCCTCCACTGCCAGCACCAGCGCCACCTCTGCAGCCGCCGCCACCTCCTGCTCCTACTACTACTCCTCCTAGACATCGCCGACCTTTCAAACAAAAGCTCCGAAGACTTGCCAGTTGCCATAATAACGGCAGACGCTGATTAGCTTAATTAGTTTTGCTATGGAGAAAGAAGAGGTTCCTACTTTATATAAGATCAACAAATTGGCAGAACTTAGCGTTTGAGAATAATGATAGGATTCCCAAATACTCTCTCTATTCTTATTCTTAGTAAAAACTTTATTGAACTCTAATCAATCACACCCATTACAAAAAATTATTTGGATCTAATTTAATTCAAAGTGACCTAATTATTAAAAATATAAAGAAAAAGTGTGCAAATAACGACTCTCACTGTACTGAGTACGTTGACTTTTGAGGGTGAACCTTAGAGCAACTATATAGTGGCTACATTGCTCCATCGTGACTATAAAGTTACAAGTTCAAATATCAGAAATAATCTCTTTGTAAAAATATAAAAAAAAGACTGCATACATTATGATCTGTTTTAGGCTCTCCTAAAGCAGGAAGTCTTATACGTTGGGTAAGTTGAATTGACTTTAAAAATGATATTGTCGTTCAATTAAATAAATAAATAATCATCTAAAAATCAAAGAAATCATACATTTCTTATTAGGAACTTTACTTAATTGAAGACAATTTAATAGCTTTTAGCACCAACAAAAGAACATTTTCATATTTTAATGGGAGAATTGTTTGAAATACTTTTTAATGATACACTTAATTTTAACTAAATTTGACCAAAGAGTTTGAATTTGACCTAATCTAAAATCCATAAAATGTTTTCTTCTCATTTATATTAAATGGTTTCTTGAAACTTTTTTTTTCCTTACAAAAGAAATAAAAACAACACTATCTCAAAGTTCGGCGATAGAAAGTTCCTTGTAAATCTCAGATCTAAAACAGCACTCGGAAGCTCCTAAAGGATATGCAGGCCTAGGGTTGAAAAGGCTGCTATCGCGGCCAATCGATCCGCATACTGGTTCCCTTCGCGATAAATATACTGGAATGTTACCTCTCAGTTGCGGTATATCAGCGCCCGAGTACCTGCAATCAAATGATTATGCTCGTACATGACTAAATTGGAAGAAGATAAGATGTTAATGACCTCTAGAGAACCCACTTCTACTTCGATACGTCTATAACCCTGCTCCCAAGTTAATGTAAAGCCCGAATGAATGCCCTAAAGCTCATCAATTAGCGGTGAACCCCCCACCAATATTATGGAGAAACCCACCGCACCATTAATCTTAACTATCCCTAAATAAGCCCCTAGTAGTGATAAGGTGTGAGTCTTACTTTATCGCACGTGTTCAATTTGACCCATCCCACCTTTAATTTGATCCAGCCAACCAAATGACCCTAGGCAAGTCCTGCAAAAGAAACACTCCGTGTTCTACAATCCGTGCTCTTTAACAGTCTGTTTGGTTACTGTCTCCAATATGCAGAAACGGAATGAGACAGAAATTTGGAGACGGAACAGAACAGAAATTAGAGACAGTGAGCTGTTTGGTTATGATGGACAGAACAGAAACAATTGTCTCTGCCTCGAGGACAGAAATGTGTTTGGTTGCAGGGGACAGAACATAAAAACAGTGACTATGACGAAAATACCCCTGCAGTATAATATGATTGGAAATATGTAATTTATTGATTATTTTATAATTGTATCAATATTTATTTTAAATGTATTTGT
>JAOQMS010000005.1:3499436-3527898 GCA_027563885.1 Erythroxylum longipes
ATTTAATTACATTACATTATATTTAATTAAAATATTATTATTCATTAATTAAAATATTATAATTAACTAATTAATTATAATATAATTAATTAAATTATATTGTAATTAATCAGAAGTAAATCGTGGGGAGGGTTTTCTTGTAAATTTACGTGTGTGTTTTGTTTCTGTCTCCTTTTCTGCATTCTTGTCCTCTAATTTTGAAAGGAATAAAAATTTTATGTCTCTATCATTTGGAGTTGGGAAAAAAATTTGTAAAAACAGCAAATAAATAGGTTGGAAATAAAATTTTTCTGTCCCTGCCATTTGGCCCTACCCGATGGTATTAACCTAGGTAGACACTCGGTTTCTTGTAACTTTAAATAAGGGTATTCTAGGTCTAAGCGTTGAAAAAAGGAAAGAAAGAAAGCTGGAATAGTGATGGCATTGATGAGATATCCTCCACTATTAACGGTTGAAGGACTACTTCTCTCATCTAGTGGTCCTGAGCCGGCTTTGATTTTTCAACAACCATCTTCTCTTTTAACGCAAGTTCCACGCAATGAAAACCTTGCAGGAAGCTAATGGTAAGTATCAAACAAACAGGAAAAGGATGACCATGTTCGTAGGAACTTGGGGTGGAAGAGGAGGCGATAGCTGGGATGATGGTGGTACCTACCATGGAGTTAGAGCGATCTATGTTGCTCATGGACTTTGCATAGATTCCATACGTGCAGTATACGATTACAATGGGCAACCTGTGACAGCCGACAAACACGGAGGCACTGGAGGAAAAATCGATGAGGTTAGCTTTTATTATTTCATTTCCTTTTCAACCATTTCCAACTTCGCACCATGCATGTTACATGTTAGCAAGCTTGACATGGCTCTTGGCAACTATTTTCCTGTCATACATTTTAAATCTTGCTACAATTCAAGTTTTGATCTTGAAAGTTGGGAGGTTTGAATTGTTATGTTGACAGATTCAGTTGAATTATCCAGACGAATTCTTGGTAGGTGTGAGTGGGTACTATGGAGAGTTCTGGTATATGAATGTGATAAGGTCAATAACTTTCCAGAGCAACAGAAGAACATATGGACCATTTGGAGAAGAAGTAGGAACACCGTTTACGTACATACTTCAATCAGGATCAGTAGTGGGATTCAAGGGAAGAAGTGGTTTGTTCATCGATTCAATTGGGTTCTACATATCTCACCCTCTATCGCCACCGTCCACCGCCACCGCCACAGTCCCCGCGGTCGACGCCGCCGCTGCTGCCGACGCCGCCGCTAGCGCCACCTGCTCCTACTAATACTCCTCCTAGACATCGCCGACCTTTCAAACAAAAGCTCCGAAGACTTGCCAGTTGCCATAACTAGTTTCTAAATAACGGCAGACGCTGATTAGCTCAATTAGTTTTGCTATGGAGACAGAAGAGGTTCCTACTTTATATAAGATCAACAAATTGGCAGAACTTAGCGTTTGAGAATAATGATAAGATTCCCAAATACTCTCTCTATCTCTGCGCCTTAAAGATGAGGTTGCATATCATATCACTGTAACTCTTCAAACCCTACCTGAGTTTTTCCTCTATGTTTGTAAAAGTTGTATTTAAAGAATAATGAGCTTGTAGCCAAAAACTGTTCAATCCGCCTTCTTCTCTTGAACCTGAGAACAGAAAGCTGATTCGTGTCGGTCTTGGCATAAACTACGCAAAACTTCACATAGTGAAGAATGATCAAACTCTATGGGTTCAAGTGCCCCCGAAGGATAAGATCTATTTCTGATTCTAAAATAGAGAGAGAGCGGCTTGACGATTATAAAAAATGTGTTTATTCAAGGTAAAAATGGACTTATTTTGTTCATAGTGTACACTTCGATTTTATCATTCTGTTCTATAAGAATCTCTCGGAGTCATATTATTGTGCACTTTGTTGTGATTTACTGAGCATGATTTATAATTGAATGCTTATTTAATGATTGTAAATTATACGACATGGATTATGTGACTGTAAATTAAGTTAGGTGTTATGTAAACTAGATTGTTGTATATAAATACATTTGGTTGTATGTATGTGTGTGACTCATCATCGAGGGCTATAAATGTATTAGCTACTGAGCTTCGCAACTCACCCCATCATTTCCATTTCTCAAGTACAAGAAATAACAGATCGACATTGAACCTTGCAAAACTTCAGCTTATTCCAAGAATTTATATTTCATTTACAACTAAGTTAGTTTAGATCATTTTTGGTAGCTTTAGAAGCATATCAAGTATGAGCATTCGTGTTGTATTTTAAGATTATGCTACTGTTTTGACTCTCATTATGTACTTGAAATTATGTATAAAAGTTACATTGATTGAAAAATGGCTGAAATAGGTGAAGAATTTCTCTTTTGTATATGTGCACAAATTTCTTATTTATTAAGTGTCAATTGTGTTGGAAATAAAATTGATAGTTGTTGAGGACTTTTAAATAGACTTTTTTGAAGTAAATTGTTTTAATGGGAGTTTTTACGTATGGTTTATGTTGTAGGTTTCGGGTTTTGTGTTATTGGTAGTGGTTTCTTTTGATAGCAAAAAGAAAGAGGGGATAAAAAATGTGTTCTGAATCTTCAATAAATAAACTGTATTAAAATAACATAACTTTATTAATAATTTGTTAATAAATATTATATAAGTGATTAAATGAGTTTATTTAATTAAAAATAATTAATCTTTAAGTTTTATCTAATATTTAATTATTATCAGTGATAAAAATATAACTACATTAACATTAACAACCAAACATGTTTTTGTTTTTGTTTTAAAGAAAAACAAAAACAAAAAAACTGAAAACTACAACAGAAAAACAGAAGTAGATACGAACAATTCCTTAATTAACAACAACAATAACTAGTAAGAATTTTACTAATATGTGATATATAAAAAGTTCTAATAGTATGTAATCTTAGTCACGACTCTTTCTAAAAACTTTAATTAACTTACTTAAAAATTAAGATATCTAAAAAGAAAACAAGACGAAGTCAAAGTCAATCATCGTCTAGACACGGTGTCGTCGACACACTTTCTACAGGGGCATATCTGTAACTTCACATTGTCTCCACCCTTTTTCCTCGGAAACTCAAACAAGAGCATGCCCGATTGTTGATAAGAAACGAAAAACCTAGAAACGAGATTCGATTCGAGTCAGCGAAGATGGGGAACACTGAGAAACTGTTGAATCAAATAATGGATCTGAAATTCACGGCCAAGTCGCTGCAGAGACAAGCAAGGAAGTGCGAGAAAGAGGAAAAAGCCGAGAAATTGAAGGTCAAGAAGGCGATCGAGAAGGGGAACATGGATGGAGGTCGGATCTACGCCGAGAACGCCATCCGTAAACGGACGGAGCAGATGAATTACCTCCGGTTGGCTTCGAGACTTGACGCTGTAGTTGCGAGGCTCGATACTCAGGCCAAGATGACCACCATCAACAAGTCCATGGCCTCTATCGTTAAATCTCTCGAATCTAGTCTAGCTACAGGTGCTTTACTCTTCGATTTATTGATCATGATATTAGAACAAAAGTTTATGTTCCTGAGATTTTCTAAAAACTTGGAAAAGTTTGGGTCCATGTCTCCTTTTTGACTGATCTTTAATTATTCTTCATTTTTGATTCAATTCTAATTACTTTAGTTTGAAATATTCAATCTTTGACATGGATATAGAGGGTACTAGCAGCCGAGTATGCAATTTATCAATGATTGTGCTTGTTATATAGTGGAGAATAGTTAGTCCAAGTTTGTAGTTGTTGAGTTTTTGGAATGGTGTTTCTTTCTCATAGAGGTTTATGATTTTACTGTTAAAGAGTTGGGTACAGAATTCTGTCTGATTGAATTTATGAGCAAAGAATTCTGATTATTGGCTCTGAGATGTGTTGGTTGTTGGTTTGTTTGATGAATTTCAATGGTCTAAATTTCTTTGACTACTATGGGTGAATGTGATGGTTGTTTTTGGATGTTGCATGCGGGGATGATAATTTGATTTTGCCTTTGTTGTAGGTAACTTGCAGAAGATGTCTGAGACAATGGATCAATTCGAGAAGCAGTTTGTGAACATGGAGGTGCAGGCAGAGTTCATGGAGAATGCAATGGCTGGCTCAACATCACTTTCAACACCTGAGGGTGAGGTTAACAGCTTGATGCAGCAGGTGGCTGATGACTATGGATTGGAGGTCTCTGTTGGGTTGCCCCAGCCTGCTACTCATGCAGTACCAACAAAGTCGGAAGAGAAGGTTGATGAGGATGACTTGTCTAGGAGGCTCGCAGAGCTTAAAGCCAGGGGCTAGGTTATGTATTAATCTGTTGTAAATTGAATTCCGTTACATGGTTGATGTTAACCATTCTATATAGTATGTGATGGTGTATGCTTGGCATTAAACTCTCAGTTGAAATTCGATGATAACAAGATGAAACATATTGGAACTTGCTACTTGTTTAATCAATATTGAAATGAGGTCTGTGAGTTGCTTAATTTACTGACCTGTTTGCTTTCCCAGACCAGAAGATATTGGAACTTAGTACTTGTTTACTATGGATTGGATTGATCCCAATGAATGTAAAGGTCTTAAACCGCAGCAGAAGTTACTCTTAAGATTAGAGTCGCAAGAAGCAGATGGACTTTTCGAGTATAGCATCCTTAATGCTATTCACTAAGTTCTCAGTCAACACTCAGTTCTTACGTATCCTTCTCTGAGAACCATCTGCGTAACACCAAAATCTCCACAAAAGTTGTGGAACTCTTCTATTCAACACTTGCTTTTGCACTTTTGTTTTGGGTTTGGAATTACATAATAAACTTGTTTCAAGTTTTTATGATTGATATGAGTGCTCCTCGTTCATCAGAAATTTATTCTCTAGTAAGATAATGTTCAAAGTACTGAGATTTTTTCAACTCAAGTCTAGCTTTTCTGCTTCACCGTGAGTTGGAAACTTTTCCCAAGATGAACAATGTTGAAACTCAAAATCATTAAGATTTTTTCCCAGAGAGCTAAATGGGTTCTTTTCATTTTTCATATTTTGAATCTTACTATAATTTATTGATGCAATTCTCATCTTCTAAGAGAAACATCTTATCACAGCATTGAAAAGAAAAAGGATGAAAAATGTGGAAACAGCTTAGAAGACTGGAGTTTTGTTTCCAGTGAGTACAGAATCCGACGCTATTTGGACAGAAGCACATGTTCCAAAACTACACATTACAAAGACAACGAAGGTTCTGCTAAGCATCCTCACTAAGCAGACGGGAACGTATTGTCATAATAAGCGATTCCAGTATGAGCAAGTCCAGTGGATAGTAGTAAAACCCAAAGAAGGAACATGCCAGGACACAAGTGGAAATGGCAAGAGCCTGGACTTGAGCAAGAACAGCATATGTTCCTGAAATGAAGGCGATCACCATAGCAATCATGGCCAAGAAAGTAAGAGTTAGTGCAAGAGTGAACATAGGATAGACCAGTTTCTTGTCTCGACTTATAGCCATAAAGAAGTGAGCGAAGACTGCAGAGCTTGAGAGCATCATGGACACCGTATTGGTTATCACAAATGCCTGGAAAGCTTTACTTCTTGTCAGGATTGCACCCCCCTCATCAGGAACATCACTCTTATAACCTCCAGGCATAGTGAATCCTGCTGCAAAACTGACTGTTGCTATTAGAGTAGCTACAATTAGATGAGACTCTCTTGCATCCTTAATTTGCTTCATGATAGTATCATTGTCCTCGTACTTTCTCCTAGAATAACCTTTAGAGACCACCTTGCTGCTATCATCTATGGCTATGATGACCTTACTGCTTCTTTCATTTCCATGCCGATTATCATCCTGTGAGACACTGCTTCCATCTTCTTTCCAATCGTTTTGCTTGATAATAACTCTCTTGCTGCTATCATCTATGGCTATGATGGCCTTAATGTTTTTTTCATTCCCGTGCCGATTATCATCCGGTGCGACACTGCTTCCGTCTTCCTTCCAATCATTTCGCTCAATAATAACTCTCTTACCCTGTCTAGCTCCGCACTCTCTCAAGCAGTTTGCGGCTTCCCTCTACAACAGGATAAGGAAACTCTAGTTGCACATAAAGAATCAACAAATACTGCTGAAGTTTCCAAATTCAGAAATGCTAATTCATAAAGAAGCAATACCTGCTCCCACAAAACACCTTCCTTGGATAAGATGATGTCTAGACAGTTGAGGTTTTTGGCATTGAAGGCTAGCCTATCAACTCTTGGGTGTCTAATGAAGGAACTCATATAGATACCAGAATCAACAAGTAGATGAAGAGGGGCATTCCCTTCAGAGTTCCTCTCATTTATAAGGTTCCTGAGAAGGGGGCTGCTTAGAACGTAGTCCACCACTTGCTTGTTTTCACTCACCACTGCAAAGTGAACAACATTCCATCCTCTTCTGTCAACCAGCTCGCAGCAGCGCGGACAAGACGATATAAGCTCACACATAACGCTTAATTTGCCACGGCTAGCCGCAAGATGAATTGCTGTCATCTTCTCTGTTGCAGTCGGTATGTAGCCCGAAGATTTATCTTCTTTCAGCAACCGTTTCACAATTGCAAGGTAGCCAAAGTATGCAGCATAATGAAGAGGGATCCAGCCTTTTTTATCGGATTTTTGGGTTATCATCTCTTTCCTTTCTACTTCTTTTAGCAATGTTCTTGTGAGTGCTAAACAAAATAACGAGCAAAACCATTCAGCTTATCTTGAATGCAGCTAAAGCTTTGAAATTTAATAAATTATTGCAGCATCACATAGATTAAGAATAAGTTTCCAGGTAGATCATGTGATTTTGGACTTCTGATAAATGATCATCAACAGAAGAACAGTGCTTTCTGATCTTTATATGATATGATATAATAATTTTTTAAGTTCAAAATCAAGAACTAGCAACATAGTCTTATATGTATACCTGTATTGTTCTGTAGTACAGCAGCATGCAGTGTTGTTCTACCATTAGGACCTCCATGAGCCCATGAGGGGGATTCCTTCAACATTGCATCTATAACATATGCATATCCCCTCTCCACTGCCAGATAAAGAGGAGTTTCTCCGTCCAGATTTGCATCATATGGTACATTAAGGTTTCCTTTTGTCAGTGCCACCACCACATCAATGTGATTGTATCGAACCGCCTCGTGCAAGGCTGTGTCTTTCGCTTTATTTGTCATCACCAACATACCTCTCACTGCCCCATTTCCCTTCTCTAGATCACTCTCGTGATCCTTTCTGCACCACTTCAAAAGGGTTTCTACGACATCGGAATGGCCGTGCCTGGCCGCAATATGCAGCGGAATTTCATCTTTGCCGTTGGTCTTCCGCAGTAAGTCCGGGCGCATTCTTAGTATCTCTTTCAGGAATTCTTCTGTTTCATCTCTGGGATGCTCTTGGACTGTGGTCGCGAAATAAACCTGCAGAAACTTGATTACCTGCAACCTCTTGGACTGACGATTAGATTCCTCGTGAGGGTGAGGTTTGGCAGTGATGAAGACATGGAGGACAGAGTTGTTATCAGGAGATTCAAACCGGTCAATACATTCTGGATGAGCCTTGAAAACACCAATTTCTCCATTTACTGCTGCTTTGTAAATTGAATCAACGTCTGTAGCAAAAGCTCGGTGACTGGGACCTGTAGGCTCTTCAACTGTATCTAATCTTTCAGTTCTGTTCCTTCCCCGACTAGCAGCATCTGCTTCTTCAGGTAAATCTGCATCAAGCTCAATCCTTCTGCGATTTAGTAACTTGAAGACAGGGTTGAATGCAGATTCAACCAATCTCGTTCTCAGTGACGTAGCCATTAATGCCTTCTCTGCAAAATAAAGTTTTGAGCTTTAATGGTTATCAACAACTATGGATATTATATCAGCCTCAGAAGTATCATTCCATGGAAGGCATTACAAGCTAAGTTTGTCTTTTCTGCTTTAGCTTTTTTTCCCCCTGTTTTTGCCAACTTCTTTGCTTGATTCCTTCTGTTTGCTCTCTATGATGCTGACTTTTCTTTTTAATTTTATGTTTTGCTAGTCTTGGTAAAGTAGTTTTCTGATGAGAATAGGATTGGCAGAAACTAAAGAACTCGCGTACAAAAGATAATTCTGTGGCCAAGGAACGAAAAGAAAATAAACAAATGATGGAAGTAATCGGGAGGAGTTGAAAGCAAGATAGGAATACAATGAATGCAATACGCATTCTCTGCTTGCTTTTGGCTTTGATTTATGAACAATTTGTTAATATGGGTCCTGCAAACTCAACAGTGTAGATTAAGTACATTATCAAAATACTTGAAATTTACATCTGGAAATAGCTTTTTCTGTGCATTTGGGAAGAGCTTATATTGTAAACTGCTTACATAAGACTTGAATGTATAAATTATAAACCAGAAACAGTCTCAATCAATTACAAGTTGAAAAGACAAAACACGAAAAAGTTAATCAAATGGAAAAGTGACAGAAAGTTAATTTCTTCACGTTTCTTCCCTGAAAAGCAAATACGCATGCATGCATGCACACATTTACAAGAATATAGCAGCAGAATCGCTCAAATTTTTCTGGATTTTCTTGATCTTTCTTTGTCATCCATCAAGTTTTCCTGACAAAACCTTCCATGAACAGAAATGGGTATGTACGTATGATCATCAACTGGATGAGTACACTTGCGAAGAATCACGAGAACTGGAATTCCGACTGCTCCGGCGAGATCTTCCGATTCTGCTGCTAACCTGACGAGCATAAGCAACAACAGCCTTAGCCCATCTCCTGATATCAGACTTCAACTTGTTAGAATCAATTTCCTTCAGGGACTTTCCTGGTTCCATAGATATCTCCATAAAAGGGAAGCATCTTTTTTGTTCATGTCGGGAACGCTTAGATGTAGCATGATCGTTGAAGTCCTTGACAGACTTGGATTTGTTGAGACTAGGAGCTCTCTTCACAGACATAAAGTGCAGTGTTCAGGTGTTTTAATTCTGAGCAGTCGGTTATGGTGGCAGATCATAATTTATCAGCCGCTCTTATACGAGGATGAAGAAGTCAGCTCAGGCAAGTAACATAATATTCTACAAGGAACAGATGGTATTCCAATGCGTGTAACTAGCTAATATCATTGAGTGGACTTTTCACATAGTTTATTACTTCCACTTTTGTTAACCTCTACGAAGAAGTGGTCATGAACTTTTTACGTAATAGGTATGGAATCTTTATGATTACAAGGATGGTAAGCCAACCCAATTTGGATTTGTCCTAGTCCGAATCAATGAATAAAAAATTAAGTTAATTGAGTTTGAGTTAGATGTAAATTGTAAGAGAATGACCCTCAATTTGCCTAGGAAATATAAGTTACACTTTTATGACTAAAAGATCACGAGTAATCTCTTTATAAAATATAAAAAAGGCTATTTATAATTAATACTTTCACTCAACCCTTACAAAACGAGGAACCTTATTTACTAAGTTTGTCTTTTATTAAAACAAGGTTGTTTTGAATCTTACTCAAAATGAGTTCATTGTCATTTTTACTTATGAATCAAATGATTAGAAGTAAAGTGTTTCTTAATATTACATAAGAAAATGACAAATATTATAAATCATTATAAAAATGAACATGGGTTTTTTATGATGAAATCTCTTTTTTCATATATATTCTTCTTAATATATATTAAATTTTTGTTTTTCAACTTTGATAATTTAATTTATATAAAATTAAATTTGTAACTTGATTCTACATCATTGTTGAGAAGAAACTTATATATTAAATAAATACTATATTTCCAATGTGTTGCATCAACCTAATTTTAGATACTTAAACCCAAATTTACTTTCAAAGAATTCAAAATTATTGAAATCATACTATATCATTTTGCAATTAGTTGTTAATCAATACTTAATTAGAAATTAAAAGGGTAGTTACAAAGTATGTTGTAGGATATACTTTTCATGGGAGGTCTAACTAGATACATGTCTCTCCTTTCCATGGAAGATCAAATTAGGCTATGAATGAACTAGGTTATCCTTTTCTTAAAGAAGGGCTAGAGAAGGAGAAAGGGATAGAGCTAGGTAAAGAGTAAAGGGCGCAAAAGCAAACCTGTTATTAAGCTGTTCAAATGGCAATAAAAACCAATGGGCAAGTCGATTCGCAGGCGAGTTAGCAAGAGCAACTAGATCGTTAGTGGAAAGTATATACATATATATTTGGGTCTCTTAAGTTGTACCTTATGCAATAGAACATTAAGGGGTTCATAGAAAGAGGGACTTGTTAAAATTCTCAACATTTTGATATCTCCTAACTTGTTGTTGGCCACAAAATTCCTTGAATCTCATGCAAAAACCAAAAAAGTTGAGACATTTTCAAGAAATTTGGTTTTATCTTAATTTATCTTTTTGAATATAAACTATTAAGTACTACTAAACAAATTTTGGAATATGTAATAGAGCAACCATCATCTTCCCTCACACTAGATATCTAGGATCTTAATCAAGCTAGATTTCATGTCTTAATTTCTAATTTTATAAATTAATCAAATTAAAAGGCCTTGCATTAGTTTTTCTTACAAAATGAATATGAAAATGCAATATCAACCTCTTTAAATTTGAGAAATATAATACTTAAGTATTTATTTTACATTTAGTATATATATATTTTAAAATGATCCATTTTGTTAACACTTGTCACTTTTATAGTGGTAATATCAAATAACAATAAATATGATTCTAAATAAAGATGATAAAAAGGGTTTGATTCAATCGAAATCAAGTTAATTGAATTTTGGATTGGATTTACAGCCGATTTTATTCTATTTAAAAATTTTAAAAAGTTTAAATTTGTCTTAATTGATTTGAAAAATGATGTCATTTTATTCTCAATTCAATTAAGATTTTGGATTATTTGAATTCAATTGGACCAACTTCAATCTGAATAAAAAATTGGACTCGAATGTACAAACTAGTGGTGTCTCTATTTTGAAATAAAAATAACACATGGTAATAAACTATTTTTAGTAGAAAAGATAAATTTATGAATATATTAAATAGAAATTACTAACACAAAAAGTCAATAATCTAATAATCAATAAAAACAAAATACTATCATAGAATGAGGAATAATATTCTTGTTTTTCAGATGCAATGAGCAAAAATGAAATAAGTTCATTGAGGTAATAACATAGAAATAGAAGGGCTAGTTAGCAATTTTGCAAATATTAAAATCGTTAACCAATTGTTTTCTTCCTCCTATGAAACGTTCAATATCACCAAACTTGGTGGCTCCTACAAGTTTATGCAACAGAGTCTTTCTCTCTCCCTCTCTTTCTCCCCTCTGAGATCTTCTTCGATCAGGGAAAACTCAAACAACTGTTCCACAGGATTCTTAGCAATTTCTTCCAGCAACCATGATGCCTGAATAGTATGTTCTTTCGCTTATGGCACAAAAAGATTACATTTTTTTTGCCAATGGTGTGGTTGAACTTGTCGGTGCACATCCACATTTATCAAAGATTGCATCTTTATGCATCTGGGTTCTTTTTTTTTTTTTCCTGATATGAAGATTCAATTCAGGCTTTATTTTTCTTGAACGTGGTTTGTCTTCGTTCGTGTTGCCATTCTTGTTCTGTTCTTGTGATGCATAATTGCAATATGTTTGTGGATTCAGATTCTCTTGTTTTCCTTCTGGGATCTTAAGATGAATAAACATTCATATTCATGAACCCATTTATAAGATTATCATGTGCATTTCTGATGGTTGGAAGAACTGCTGATAAAAATAATACAGGACTTTTGATTGAGATTTTGTTGTTTCCTGGCAATTGTGCAGATTTCAGATTGATCTAGTTTCTCTCTGCACTCATGAGAATGCATTTTCTGGTCCTTTCTAGCATTTTTGAGCAGATCCTCAATCTTTGTTTTATGAGATGATCAAACGCTGTTTTATGAAATTCTTGTCAGAAGGTTATTGCAAGCATAAAGTCAGTAGAGTCGGATGAACTTGTTAATATAAGTGAATTGGTGTGAAGAATAGCGCAACTCTTTGTCTACGGTCTTTCATTTCTTGCAATATGGTTGGATTACTTGAAAATTTGTTCATTAGTATTGATCTTAGAGTTCAAGAACTTTTCATGGATTTGAGCATAATTACAGAACAACCCATATCCTTGTGGTCTCTAGAGCATGTTAGCTGGTGTTTCAGGTAGTTAGGTTTTGTTTTTTTTCAGTGATTACCTTTTCAAGCTACTGCTTATTGGAGATTCTGGTGTTGGCAAGTCATGCCTTCTCCTGAGATTTGCGGTAAGACTTTAAGGTTCTTCTTCCATAGTTTTTGGTCCATGATTTACCATCTTTGGGACAATTAAGGAGCTCTAAGGCCTTCTCAGAATATGAACCAACTCACTAAATTTTCATGTTCTGCAGGATGACTCGTACATTGAAAGCTACATAAGTACTATTGGTGTCGACTTTGTAAGTTGGAATGAATCAACTATCTTTTCTCGCAATTGAATTTGTCAGTCTGTTATGATCCTGTACTAACTGTTCTTTTTCTATCTGTTTCTTCCATAGAAAATACGCACGGTTGAGCAAGATGGAAAAACCATTAAACTTCAGATAGTATGTATTTTGCAGAGATTTATTGAGGGTCTACAAATCAGTATTTAGTGCTTATCAGTTGATAGAACACTGTGTTTTCTCCGTAGTGGGATACTGCCGGCCAAGAACGATTTCGTACGATTACAAGCAGCTACTATCGCGGTGCTCATGGAATTATCGTATGCAAACTCTCCCATGTGTTTCTTCATGTATATCTTCTACATGAACTGTGCAACTAGTTCTTATGCATCTTCTTCCTTGTCTGCTAGATTGTCTATGATGTAACTGATGAAGAAAGCTTCAGCAATGTCAAGACATGGCTAGCAGAAATTGATAAGTTTGCCACTGACAGCGTCAACAAGCTTTTAGTTGGAAACAAATGCGATTTAACCAGCAAGAGGGTGGTTTCCTATGAAACTGCAAAGGCATGTGCTAGTTGTTGATCATTCTGCTCCTGATGGCATGATCAGATGCTGGTTTAGAAGAGATTCTAGGCTTGAGTTGTGATTTTGGGTTATGACTGACCCTGTTTCACCCTTTTCTAAAGGCTTTTGCAGATGATATTGGCATTCCATTTTTGGAAACAAGTGCTAAGAGTGCTACCAATGTAGAAGAGGCATTCATGACCATGGCTTCAGAGATAAAGAAAAGGTAAAGAGTTTTACCAACTGGATATGAATAATATTACCCTCGACCAACATTTTACATATATATCTCATTTCTGTTGCAGAATGGCTAGTCAACCAGCAACAAGCGCAATTAGACCTACCACGGTGCCAATACGCGGGAAGCCTGTCAACCAAGGTTCTACAACCTGCTGCTCAACTTGATTCCTCTGAGGCTCTTACCATATGGGAAAGAAATCAAGCTAAAGATTTTAGCTTGGCAACATATGGCCTCAGCTGGATGCTGCATACCTATGCATTCTGAATCCGCAACAATGGAAAGTTTTGATCATAAGTTTTACAATTGTTCATGTTTGTTAAACCGGAAGCATTTATGTTTCTAAATAATTGACATAGCTTTGATTATTTACAGTTCTCAGAATGAGCTAATGAATAATTATGTGCTTACACTTTCATTCTCCAGTAATGTTCATCAGCAGCATTACGCGACTAAAACTCTTAGTTATCTGATCATGTATTGTTGATAATGCTTCAAAATGATATTAAACTACCAGTTAACACCATTTAGGTCATTCAATGTCCCCAAGAAATCGGGTGCTATAGCATCATTGATTCACAAATTACGCAGAACGCAAAATTGAAGGCTTAACCTTAGAGCAATCTACACCTTGCATGTCTTGATTACAGTTTCATTTTAGAAAAGCAAGGAGAATATAAGCACCTAATCCACCAGTAAAGGTTTAAGTACCTTAGCATAAATGAAATGATAGAAATCGGAAGACTACCATAATGCACACAACTCAAAACAATGACAGTGAAATGCAAATTATCTCCCCAAAAAAGCCGTAAACTCTATGGTTTTTGGTCTAAATGGAAACAAGCCAAAAAAAAAATACGAAAGTAGGTTGATATGATTGATGGAAATTATCTCCAGCACAATTCAGAGTCGTGCATTATTTTTCATCTGAAATCACTTCCTAGCTTGTCTGTTCCTCTTCTTGACACCAGATCTGGCGACCTTCAGGCTCCTGTGCACAGCACTCAATCTTGCAAGGGCTGCCTTCTTAAGGTCAGGTCTATAGTAGTTATCAGCAACCTGCAACAAGGAAATGCAAATCAGTTACCTTAGGTGCTTAAAAAATAAATAAAAATACATTATGAAAAGACATGATAACTCAATTATCATTCAATATCTAACAAAAATTAGTGCCTCATGTGAGAAATGATATTCCAGGGAAACAGAGGAAGCAATCAATAAAATATGCAACACAAAAGTAAATATTTTACACAACAGAAACAAATTGATTATTAGAGTTGAGCGGGTAATTACAGATAAATGGAAGTTATAAGACCATAACACATCTGATATATGGAGCACAGGTGAATATTCATCAAGATAATGCTCAGAAGCCAAGCGTAACAAGTATAATTTCATAGAAGAAACTCTATTGTGAGATTCTTCTTACATGTTATGGCTCATCACTGCAGGCAACAAACCAAAATGATCCAACTTGATGAATGTTGCCAGAAATGCATTTGATAAATTCAGACAAGAAAATGGAAAGTCAAAAGGCATAACTCGCACCTTTCAACAATTTAGGAGCAACTCAAGACAGCAGCATCATAATTAATATGTTTTATCATTTAGAGACAATTCAATCAAGAAGGCCCAGTCATCACTTTGAATCAGTGATCTCTCAACTTCTAGTAATGTATAGGCATGTAAATACCCACAACAGAATAAGAATCATTAAGACAAATAGATCAGTCTATTCGTATAAACATACCTGGTTCTCAACAGCCTTAGCCATTCGCCGGAACTCCTTGTTCATGACAGACTTGTGAAGGAGAGCAGAAGGTTTGTTCTGTTTCTTGGTCTTGGTAGTAGCCAAGACCACAGACAGGTCTTTGCCACCAGCCTGAATGCTCACTGTCTTTTTGTTAGCCAACCCTGCACATTTAACCCCACAATCAAACCATCGATTTCTTACACAAACACACAAAATCTCATAAACCCAGATCAGCAAACATAAAAAGCTCCAATCTTCACATATAGCAAAACAAGTCATTCCAGTTCCGCAGCCAAAATAAAAATAACCAACCAAAACAGTCATTCATTTCTTCAATAAAGAAAAAATACACACACAAACCGAGAACAACCCATGTATGCGTATAAAGAGAAAAAGAAAGCCAGAGAGAGTGAGTCACCAGAGTGCTTGTAGGAGTTGAGGTTATAGAGATTGTTGGGCTCTTTACTGAACTGAACTTTGGCGTTTCCTCTACCGAACTGCTTCACAAGAAAACAGTTGTTTTTCTTAACTATCTCCCACACCAACTGCCCCGGCGCCGTTGTCATTTTGATCTCTCACCGTCCGCTCTCTCTCTCTATCGCAGCTTCTCTGAGAGTATATGACCAGAACAAAACTAGCTACAACGAGGCGGAGACATGAAAGTTTGCTAGATTTTATAGTAAACCCTAATCTGAATCTTATCGAGCACAATTACTACAATATCCTCGTTAGTGTATTATCGGTTTGGATCGGTTGAACCCAAAATATGAACATTGGGCTTTGTCTTCCATCTTTTGTGCAAATTATGGTCTATTCTTTCTTTCTTTTTTTAATATGAAAAGTAAATTATTATACAAATAATTCAATAATTTTAGTATAATAGACCATAATTTATACTAATAGGCGGCCCGACTTGTGGTCCACCTATTATTTCCAAAACGACATCTTTTTATCCAAAACAACGTCGTTTTCGAATACTTTTAGCTTAAAAAATAATAATAAATTGGGCCGCATTTTTAATTAACATATTAAACTTGAATTCACAAAATTCTGAAGAGAACTCGAGTTTAAGAGTCAACTTGACCTGACTAGATTCGGTTAGATAAAATGATATTGTTTGATTTAATTGATTAAAATGACTTAGAACTTTTATAAAATTTAGTTAAAGTTGACAATTAAAACTTGACTCACTCTGACTTAGAACAAATATATCAACTCAAGTTCATCAAATTTTGAACATAGCTCAAGTCTAAGCATTGATTTGGTACAATTTGAAATACTTAGACAAAATAATATCATTTTAATTTAAATAATCAAAACAACGTTATTAAATTATAAATTAAAATGACATTATTTTAATTAAAAAAATTAGTTCATCGTTATCATTTTGATCTCAACTTAAACCCAATTAGATCGAGTTCAAATTGAATTATTAGGTTCGGGTTGCATTTTTAAGATCCATATCCTAACCCAACTTGACCAATTATCATCCTTCAATTTAGTTGAAACTCCTAACAACCATTCATTCTTATTAAATAAGAAATTCTTTACTAAGAAAGTGAACAAAACACTCGTGATCTGAAGTGTGCGTGCCAAACTACCTTCACGTTGTTTTGCGGAACATCAAATCATTGACAGAATCGAGAGGTTCACCCATACACCAACGGATTTTGCATTCAATCACATGTATGCTAACATGATATTTAATCCAATCCAAGTTCATTTTCTAACAAATCATTGTGGACCAATATAAGTCAGCTCAATGCACTTGCAAGTTGCTAAACAACACCAACAGCCCATCTTCTTCCTCAAGTGCACTTAAGACTGTTCTCAAAACATGTGATTCAACAGCTTTCACCAGCAACAGGCCTACAGGTAGAAACAGGCACACAAAATGTTCCAGCTCCAAACCATTAGGAACCTTTTCAGGTAACAAAAATGGCAATGGAAAGTAAGAACAAAGATCAGGCCTACAGGTAGAAACAGGCACACAAAATGGCCGCACTATTTGAAGCAATAAAACAAATGGTATTTGAGCTTGGAATAAATTAACAATCATGTCCCAATAAGTTGCCGAAAATTTAGGTTATCAGTCACCCTCCTGAACCAACCTCATTCCATAGGCTACCTTGTATCAGGTAACAAGTGTACCCAATGCCAAGATCATCATCTTTACAACTCACCTAATGTTACATATGTACAAAACAAAAGCAGCTTTCATCTATTATCATTCTCGCTGTTCTTTCTACAACATTAAATTGGATTATACAGAAGGATTCTAACTTCCATGACAATAGCATAACTGAGCATGTTAGAATGAAAACTAAGCAGAATAAACCTTCCCAAAAGGGTCCAAATTCATGGAGATGATCCATGTTCTGCAGCATTACCATGAAGGAAGTTCATGAGTTGTCTGAAGTTGAGGCACGCTGCTGCTGCTGCTGCATCTGTCGTGCCGAACCATTCATTCCCTCGTTTATCCTACTGAAGACTAGCTTGAGGGGAATACAAGCTATAACTGGACCCTTGGGTTTCTCAACCACTGGTTTCTTATATTCTTCTTTATTACGAGTCAATGAAGACAGTTTTCTAATCTTTTTAGATAATAGTCCTGATTTCCTCAATTTAGCAGATTTACTAGGTGAAAATCTTGACTGCTTCGTAGGAATTCTTCCTGCTTCAGTTCGCATAACTGTATTACTTTGTTCAGCAGCTTCCAGAACACTTTCATGAGTTTCATCAAATTCACAGCAAGTGATTATCTCATCACAATAGCCGTCATCCAGAGGCTCAACAGTTAAAGGGTGACCAACAATGGCTTTACCATTTAATTTGCTCATCAGAGAAACCAGTGGAACATGTTGTGGCCGGTAGTTGGCTCTAACCTCAAGCTTGACATCAAAAAGTTTTGAAGCACTACGGCCGTTTCTCCCTGGAAAATCTGACGTCTCATACTTAGAATTAACTGTAAAGCGTGACTGCCGGAAAGGAAGCAATCTTTGGGGAGGCAGAGACGCATCCCCTGATGCCCCCCCTACTCTAGGTTCTGTTAGAGAAAAGGGCTTACCCCAATCTCCAATCCTGTCTAATCGATCTTCTGCAGAAGTGGATTTGAATTGCAAGTTGGAACCGAATGAAGCAAAGGTCCTTCTGTTGCCATGACCATCAAATTTCTGATCGGAACCCTGCAGGAAACCATCCATTTGCCCTGCATCTGCTGAATAAGCATTGGTTTCATCATCCATGTCAACATAGTATCTCTCTCGTTTTCTGTTCTTATTCACATGTCTTGAATTCCTCTTTCCCTTTCTATGCCACTTTGAGGTGCCTTTCTCTATCCTTTGGCTGATGTTGCTAAAATGCTTTGCTGCTGAACTGGTAGAAGCAGATTCATTAATTCCCTCATTTTTTGAAGACACTGCTTCTGCTTGACTATTTTGACCAGATTGTCTCCTCAATCCATCAACTTGGTGCCTTAAAGAAGAAGACAGCATGGGGGACATACCTGAAGAATATAAGCAAATCAGCAAATGGAGTAATGTTCCACAATAGTAACTACTTACACAAGTGTAAACATCAAATTTGCAGGAGTAATAATTACCACACCTGCGGTATGCTTTTCCTCCCCGACAAAAGGCACATCAAATAGTCTATCAGAAGAATCATTCTCTACTGAGCCTGGTAAGCGTGGTATATCATTCTCTTTCTTCACTTCGGGATTAACAAGGGAAGTATCACAGTCATTTTCACAAGGATTTAAAGAGGTACCGTTGTCACATGAAACACCATTGCTGTCCGAATTATTGTTGTTGACAGCTAAACATAAGCTTCTTTTAGAGTCACTAGAATCCACACCAGAAATCTTGCCATCAGACAACCCCTGAAGAGAACCACATGAATTGGGAAGTTGGTCACACGTAACTGGAACAGAGACCATAGCTGTGCTCTCCAAAACTTTTGTCAACGGCCGACGACGGTTTTTTCTTTTTAAGAACTCGTTGACCATTGGAGTCTGAGATCTCTTTCTTTTGATAGATGAGTTCGACATTTTGTGTCCATTTCCAAAAGTGCCATTAGACATGCAATTCCCAGTGCTTGAATCTCCCACAGCCATGCCAAGGTCCTCAAGTCCTCTCATGCGCTTAGTCCCTTCTGTTCCATCATCCTCTGAGTCATTTGGCGTTCTTCTTCTCTTTCCCTGGTTTGTTTGCATCTTAGAAACACCATTATGGTTTGGTTCCTCAAATGATATACCAGACTGGGATAATTCCAGTGCTGAACCCGAATCTGCACCAGATGTGAAACCGGAGTCAGAATCAGAATCTGGATCATCAGAGCCACTCTCTTTGATAGTCATGTCTTCATCTTCTTTTCTCGAAAAAGACATGCTAGCTGATTCTTTGGCTAAATTACCATTCCCAGCACCGGAATCGTTAGTTCTGGAAAAGTGTACATTACCCTTGCCCAAGCGAGCATTCTCAATCTCAAGAGCATGGAGAATTGCATCTTCCCTCCTTGCATACTTCACTGCTTTCTTGTTACCATTTGCAGCAGATACCTTTGCTTTTTCAATACATTCATCATATTCCCCACATCGAAATGCTTTCACCCTTTTAGATTTTTCAAGATTATACCAGTCCCTATGACAACAAAAAAAAAAATCAGCTTTCGTCAAAATTTTTGTTCACAAGGACATAATGACCCACTTACATAATTCATAAGAAAATCAAGTTTCTTCACCAATATCACACTCTTGGAAGATGTATAAGAAGAAACTCGATCAAGTTTAGAAGTACATTTACCAATGGGTAAAAGGAGCATTGTTAAACAGTAGTTAATAGTGTTCCTCCATTTACTATTGATCAAACAGATTAAACCTGCAGATAGCATAGAGGAGCACAGAAGCATACTTTTATTCGTACATTTGCTTGTTTGTAATCTAACACAAGCTGCATAAGGTGGGTTACAACGTCAATCTGAAAATTCAAAGAGCATAAAGTCCATTTACAATATGAACATTGCTCCAAAACCTAAACAATGCCAGTCTGCCACCCAAATTGGAGTGTTCATCTATTCGCCAGTATCAACAGGCATAAGTTTCAGTAATGCAAGACAAAGGGTAAATGAGCATCCACATATTGATAAAATTCCCACACTATTTGATAGCCGTGCAAACGCAACTTAAAGGTGCTGAAGAGCTTATCAAAGGTCAAAACACATCCTCACTGTCAAATCTAGCAATAAAAACTTCTATAAATAGGAATCAGGAAGCATGAAAAAGTAATCAGAAACGCCAATTCAATCATAAAAACATACTATCGAGAGGTCAAAACCAGTAAAGAAACTAACTCTCCACAATAGCGATACAAGCACTACCAAACTCGTATCTCTCTCTTAACATATTCATAACTATAGAGCAAAGAAACTCGAAAAGCAAATATGAATCAGTAACATTAGGCTTTTCACTGTTCAGGTAAGGCTGCACCTTGGATAAGTTGTATCCTCACAAGAACAACCAGACACACACACACAAAAATAGGAAATGTCTAACAGCAAAAGAACTAAACACTGAAAAAGATAAGAGAGTAATGAGCACTTACACGCTAGCATCCTCACGACCAAGAAGCTTAACCGGAGTGCCTGATCTCGGCGAAACCAAACTGCCCTCAGAAATCTCGTCAAGACCCATAATCCGACCCGGCCACCAAGACCCGTTTCTACGCCGAACCCAAACTAACCCGCCGACCGACGCATCAATGGCTTTGCCGTTGCTGCCGGGATCGCCAGAGCTACCCATCTCCAAAAACCCCAACTCAGTTTTTCTTTAAAAAAAAAACCCAAAAAGGCAAAAAGATAAAAGCGCAAAAAATCAATGGAAATTCCTTATTTTAATCAACCCAAGTGCCAAAAGTTCATGAACCTTGGTTCCATGGAACAACCCGATAAACCCTTTAAAACCTGAAACCCAAACGCAACAAGAAAAACCAAAACTCAGTCCAGAAACAAAAACCCAGTATTGCATGCAACGCACCCCAACTTAAAACTGGGAAAACAAAATACCAAAAACCACAAACAAGCAAGAAGCAGAAGACCTCAAATTGGAGGGTTTTGTGTAGGGAGAGAGATCTGGAAGAAAACACAAGAAAAAGAGATCTGGGGTTGGTTCTTTTTTGCGTTTCTCGTTGATTTAAAGTAAGTAATTTTAAGGAAACTGCTTAGTACATCGTTCTAGGGCGCTAGTTTTAACCAATAATGGTTGTTTTTGTCAAAGACTTTCACAGCTTAGTACTTTCTTCTCAAAGATTTCAATGAACCCATGTAGAGCTGTTTCTTGCAGTGTACAAGTAGCGAAAGAGAGAGAGAATGAGATGTGTCTATGGATCAAAATCGTACCTTTTGGTATCAAACTGGCTTTGAGAAGAGTTTGTGAGGGAAAAAAGAGAGCTTTGTTTTTTTTTCTTCTGTCCTTTTTTTTTCTTTTTCAACAGAGAGAAAGAAAATGAAAGAGAGAGAAATGAGAGTTTTTGTGGAGTTTTATACATGCAACTTGCCATGTATGCAACATTAGGACCACGTCAGCATTTATAAATTGCTAAATTTATGTTATAAATTTTATCACCTTTATCTTTAGATTAAAAAATTATTTTATAATTAGTAGGTTAGAGATTTATTTTTATTTTTATTTTTATTTCTTATTTCTTATTTCTTATTTTTATATTTAATATTTATATATGTGTATATATATATTAGTTTTTTTTCTTTATCTCTCGCTCTCTCTTTCTTATCACGTGGGTCATTTAAAAACAGTCTTTATATTTATTAGGTGTAAGGTTGCATACTATTAAAATTCTCTAAATCGAGATTCTCACCGAAGGGGTGTTAGGTTGATGGATTTAAGAAAAGATTAATAGATAAGGAATGAAAAGTGAGTGGTTGGTTGTTGATTATTATTATAGGGGTAATAGTTTGAGATCTCACTTTTGAAAAATCCTTCGTACCCTCCATTTAGTAGTGACTCTTTTTTTTAAATATTTTTAATACTAATTAGTTAATACAAATAATTAATTAAAATAATATTACTAATTTATTAATTACGTTATAATTAGTTAAAATATAATTAATCAAAATATAATTCATTCATTAATTAAAATATTGTAATTAATTATTAATTAATTTAAATATAATTAATTTAAATAGTATAAAATATTGTAATTAATTAATTAATTAATTAAAATATAATATAATATAATATAATAAATTTTTATTTTTTAATATTTTTTACAAATTAACCATTGTCAATGATAATAGTAATCATTTCTTTCTAATTTCTCATAATATTCATTCTCATTTCTGTTACCATTCCTCTATACGAATCAACCGCCCTATGAGTGTTATTGCTGTTATTGTTATAATATAAGGACATACTTTTCACTTAAATAATCATAATTACACAAATTTTAAGTGATACTTATATATTGATTTTTTATTTTCGATTTCAGTGTGTTCCATTCTTTCCACTTTTTTAAAAATTATAAAGTTTTCAAAGTATTTAACTATTTATATTTTTATTTTAATATTCAAAATTTTTAATATCAAAACTATTTAAATTTGAAAAATTTTAGTTAGAAAAGTTATTTATTTTAATATCTTGTTAATAAAACTATAAAGGTAACGTAAAGATACATATTTGAAAATTTTACCTTATATTTTTATTTTATATAATTATTAAGTTATTATAATTTAAATAAATAATCACCAATTTGTTTATTAGGAGAGACTCAAAAATTATAACTATTCAAAATATTAGTTTTTATATTATTTATTAATATATAATTTTAAATATTAAAATAAACAAAATTTAAAAAAATGACACTTTTTATTCATAATTCTTTTACCTTAAAACCAATATTAAAATCATGAATACTGATTTATAAAATAAGATTATTTCTAACCAAATTTACCAAAAAATAAAAAATCACAACCACACGAGTCGAGAACTCTAACCGTTAGATCATATCTAGGAATGTCAAAGTTGCCCTGGCTCGCCTTGCCCAGCCTGGCTCATTTTTTACTCGGATTGGTCGGGCCATGAGCCGATCACGGGCGAGCAGCGAGCTGGCTCAGCTCGACCCGTGCCCTGACCATTTCTTTCGAAACAACATTGTTTTGTCAAAAACGATATCGTTTTGAAATTTTTTATTTAAAAAAATAAATGATGGGGTGGGCCACTGTTCGACCCATCCCGACTTGTCGGGTTACAGGCCACCATGCTCTTAGCTCGACTCCACCCGATCCATTGACATCCCTGCGTGCATCACTAAATAAATTAGCAAACATAGCATATTAAAAAGAGAATAAAGATACATTTGATTCACAAAAAAATGTTGATATCTTAAATTAAGTAATCGTATCTCTTTACGCCGATGGGATTTGTACCAGTAGTTAGGTGCGAGCCACAAGCAAGCATAATAAAAAAGAAAGACATTTTGAGATTAGGCTCTTGGAACACTGGGACCCTCACAGGAAAGTCTCTAGAATTAGTAGAGCTTTTAGATAAGTACAAGATACACATAGCCTGCATTCACGAGACTAAATGGTCGGGTTCTAAAGCTAAGGAGATAGGGAGGTTCAAATTGTGGTACTCGAGAAATACACGAAAGCAGAATAAGGTAGCTATCTTAGTAGTCCAAGAGCTTTTAAATCAAGTGGCGGGGATCACAAGGATAAATGATAGGATTATAGTGGCAAAAATTGTTCTCAGCAAGGATGTTCTCCACGTAGTCTGTGCTTACGTCCCGCAAGTTGGGTTAGACGAACACCAAAAACGTGTATTTTGGGCAGCACTGGATGAAGTGCTCCGACAAATTCCGAACTCTGAGCAAGTTATCTTAGGCGGTGATTTTAATGGTCATATAGGCGCTACCTCAGATGGGTATACAGGAACTCATGGGGGTTTTGGATACGACACTAGAAACGAAAGTGGAAATGTCCTACTGGACATGACAGTGGCGTTTGAGCTGGTGATAGCCAATTCCTTTTTTAGAAAAACGAGGCGCAACTGGTGAAGTTTAAGAGTAACACGACCAAGACACATATTGATTATTTTCTTGTCAAGAAGCGAGTTAAAGCATAGTGCAAGGATTGCAAAGTGCTCCCGGCAGCATGCCTATCAACCCTGCATAAATTGTTGGTTTTGGATCTAGAAATTAAAAGATGAAAGACACATCGATTTACTAAACGATGTTGTCAAATTAGATGGTGTAATCTAAAAGGCGACATGGTGGAACGTTTTAGGACTTAAATCCGGTATAAAGCAGCATGGGCTATGAGAGGAGATGCAAATCGGATGTGGGAAGGAGTAGCCCCTATAGTGAGGGAAACTGCTACAAAACTCCTAGGAATCTCTAAAGGTCAGAGGGACAAGCGGATGGAATCCTAGTAGTGGTCGGGAGAGGTTCAGGAGACGGTAAAGACGAAAAAGAGAGCATACAAAGACCTGGTAGCAAGTACAACATATGCAGAGCGGGTGGCCAATAAAATAAGGTATAAAATGGCAAAGCAGAAAGCAAAGAAGATAGTTGCAGTAGCGAAAGGAGAAGCATTCGAGTCTATGTACAGGGATTTGGATACGTTCAAGGGAGCACATAGAATTTTCAAGTTGGCACAGGATAGGGCACGTGCGACGAAAGATCTCAACCAAGTCTACTATATACGCAATGAAACAGGTCACATACTAATAGAGCCACAGGCCATCAAAAGTAGGTGGCAGAGATCCTTTTTCGGCTTGTATAACGAAGGCATCTTGGTCAATAGAGAGTTAGGTAAACATGTCGTATTAGAGCATTTTTCCAACTAGTCCCAACCCGGTAGGGTTACAAGGGGTGAAATTACAAAAATTTTGAGAGTGATGGGGAGCAGAAGGGCAATCGGGCCGGATTAGATTCCTATAGAGGTATGGAAGCGTATAGGTTTTATAGGTATTGAGTGGTTAGTTCGCCTTTTTAATGTGATACTAAACTCAGTCAAAATGCCAGATGAATGGAGATTGAGTAGGTTAATCTCAATATACAAGGCCAAAGGGGACATCCAACAGTGCTACAACTATAGAGGTATCAAATTACTAAGTCATACCATGAAGCTGTGGGAGAAGGTAATCGAGAAGAGGGTTTGGAGAGCAGCTTCTATATCAGCCAACCAATTTGGATTTATGCCTGGTCGGTCCACTACAGAAGCCATACATCTTCTCCGTAGGCTTATGGAAGGCTACAGAGAACGTCAAAGAGATTTACATATGATCTTTATCGATTTGGAGAAGGCGTATGATAAGGTTTCTCGGAAAATCTTATGGAGGTGCTTGAAGGCAAAGGGAATCCACCCAACCTATATACACGTTATTAGAGATATGTATGAAGGAGCAGTGACTAGCGTAAGGACGATAGGGGGTGACACAGAAGCGTTTTCTACTGATATTGGCTTACACCAAGGCTCCGCGTTAAGCCCTTTTCTGTTTGCCTTAGTATTAGATGAGCTTACTAATCATATCCAAGAAGAAGTACCTTGGTGTATGCTATTTGTTGACGATATTGTCCTGGTAGATGATACTAGGGTGGGGGTCAATTCCAAGCTAGATGTTGGAGAGAGACATTAGAGTCGAAAGGCTTTAGACTGAGCATGTCTAAGACGGAGTACTTGGAATGCAACTTTTCAGGAAACCGAATGGTCTATGAGGCGGCGGTAAAAATTGGGACTGATGTTATACCACAAAAACAGAGCTTTAAATATCTCGGGTCTATCATCCAGGGAGATGGTAATATTGATGACGATATAGTCAATCGTATCTGAGCCTGGTGGAGCAAATAGCGAAGCGCATCAGGGGTCTTATGTGATAAAAAGATCCCTTCAAAACTCAAAAAGAAGTTTTATAGAATGGTGATTAGACCAACCGTGTTATATGGGGCAGAGTGTTGGCCCGTCAGAAGTCGACATGCAAGACAACTGTTGGTAGCAGAGATGTGTATGCTTCGGTGGATGTGTGACATTACTATACGAGATAAAGTCCGCAATCGTGTGGTGCGAGACAGACTACAGGTGACCAGTATTGCCAACAAGATGAAAGAGACTAGGCTTCGGTGGTTTGGGCATGTGCACAGAAGGCACCCGGATGCTCCGGTAAGACGTTGTGAGCAAATTATTCTTAGTAGCTACAAGAGGAGAAAAGGCAGGCCATACAAGACGTGGAGGGAAGTAGTTAAGAAAGATATGTCAGAGCTAGCCCTCACAGTGGAACTGGTCAGATATAGAAAATTTTGAGGGGATAGAATAAGGGTAAAGGAAACCCTTCAAAGTACACCAAGGTAGTCGAGTAAGTGTATTACGAGGATTTACTGTCATTGCTCGCACACGTTATTCACCTGTGTAGGAAGTCTAATCTATCTCTTTTAGTTTTTTTTTAGGTGTCCGGAAACGATCCAACAAGAATGGCGGCCCTTGTAGGATTGTCATATACACAAGATAGCCGCGCCAGCACTCCTAGCCCACATAGCGACGAGCAGAGCCGATCTGGTGTAGCCTATCAGGTATTTAGTAGAGCTGGGCTCCATATTAGGTCTGTCCTTTGTTCCGATTCCATTTTCTATTTTTCTTTATTTATTTATTTATTATTATTATCAGTATTTTATTATTAGTATTTTGTTTTTTTATCTTTATTATTTGTATTATTTGTAGCTATTTTATTTAGTTTTTGTTTTATTCTTTTTCTTTATGTAACTATTTAATTTTATTTACCTCCCCTCTTAGCATATAAGTTTTTTATCTGCATCACTTTTTATTGTCACATCTGCATGTGGGTCTACCGGAAATAGCCTCTCTACTATGTAGGGGTAAGGCTAAGTACTATCATACTTCCCCAGACCCCGCTTCAATGCGGGATTTCAAACTGGGCGATGATGATGATGATGATGATCATTATAATTTATTAAATAAGTCAAACTAATTTACTTCTTTTTTTGGTTTGTTTTATTCTTAAAACTTTTCTTAATAACATAAAATTAATGTTTTTAAAACCAGATTGAAAGTTAAACTGATAACACAGTAGTTTAACGTTTAAAATGCTCAATCAGTATTAGACCATCATAAAATTAGTTAAAAATTAAATAAAATTTAAGAATTTAAAATTTGAATGAAAAATATTATTCTTCTTTATCAAAATATTTAAAGTTAACTAAAAAATAAAATGTTAAATAAAAATTAATTGATTTATAAAAATTGTTTAGTTTACAAAAATTAATCAATTTTTTACAACAAAAATTATTAAAATATAATTGAACAATTAAAAATTGAATCAAAAAATTTACATTTTTATTAGTTTTTTAAACCTAACAAAATTTTAAAAAATATATAAATCTATTTAATAAAAGATAAAAACCTTTTTTTTAAAAATGAAGCAAATGAAATTTCTACATCTTTTAAATAGTCTCAACTCACAAGTCACAAGAAAACAATATGGATGTGCAACGCAAGCCCTTTAGCTCACATAGCTATGGGCCCAAGTTCTTAAACATATTATATTTATGTTTAAGGTATTTGTCCGAGATATATGACCGATGGTTTCTACTTTTATCATACTTTATTAAATTTTGTCTATGTATTTACGTATGGACAGATGGATACTTTATATGTCAATCGATAGAATTAGATTTTATGTTTTGATTATAGTGTTTTTATCATATTTTATTAAATCTCATCTATACATTCACGTAAATTTTACATAAATGTATAGATAAAATTTAATAGAACAGAGTTGAAACGAAATAACTGAAACAGAGAATTTGATGTGTCAATCAATATTCAATACCCTACCAAATTTGATACGAAATTTAGATAATATTTAAATGTATAAATATTTATTAGATTTTACCAAATGACAAAAAGATTTTATCAACGGTGTAAAGTTTTTTAGTTTATTTCAATCATTTCTTTAAAAAAATAAAATAAAATTGGTATATCAAATACTTATTTATTTGTATTAATATTATTTTGACATATATCTTATAACTAAATTTTCAAATATTATCTTTACATATTTTAAAAGTATTATAATTTTTTCATATGTGTGTGTGTATATATATATTTATATATTGTTTTGCTCATAGTTGTTTGGTTGGATATTAATTAATGAAACAGAACAGAACGGTTTATAATGAAATGAAATGTAATATAATGAAAAGTTGTTTTAGAGGGATAAAAGAATTCATAATGTAATTGTTTGGAAGATAGGTGGAATGAGATGTATAATAAATGATTATTATACCCCTGATATTAAAATAATTATTGCAAGAAGTTTAACGCTATGATTTTAAAATAAAAATTATGTTCAATTAAAAAGTCACGCATGATCGTAACAAATATTTTTTTATAAATATTTTCTATTTTAAAATAATAAAAATTTAATAAAAGTTT
>JAOQMS010000005.1:3527998-3556428 GCA_027563885.1 Erythroxylum longipes
CAAACAATTAAAGAATAATTTTTATATTTTTTATTTTCATTAATAAAAATTTTATTTAATTTTTTATTTAATTATTAATTATATATAATTTTTATTAATAATATAAAAATATTATTATTAAAGTAAGGAAAATAATATAAAAATATTATTAATTATATACAAGAAAGTTAGAGTTAGAAGAAATAATTTGTATTAAGAACAATTATTGAGGTTATATTAAATAGTATGTATTTATTAGTCTACGTTTCATCTTAAACTCTTAAATCGAAAGTTTCTTATTTTTACTGTCTAAGATGGAATAAAACGTAACATGAAACTCTCCGCTTTCATCTCAGTATGTTCCATTTCATTACAAAACCATCAACCAAAAGATAGAAATGTATTACGTTCCATTATTAAACCTCCGATAAGAGGGCTCGATCAGAAGAAGACACTCTTGAGGCTTGCAAAGGAGGGAGAGAGACTAATGGCTAATGCAACCTTAATTACAGTCTTTTCACTTAATTTACAATGGGGGAGTTTTGGTCTTTTCCAAAAATTGAAGGGGTTTCTTTAACTGGTTTGTTTTCTCTGTTTTGAGGGTTTATATGTTGATATTGCTACTGTGTAGTGGTAGATTGACCATATTTGATGAAAATAACGAACACCCAGAATCTAAAAAGACATTCTTTTTTTGGTTATTTAGATGGGATTTTGAATAAAGGCAGTTAAAGTTTTTTTTAAAATAACAATTGATACAAATTTGTACATGCAATTGAATGAGCTTTGTTCCATTAAAACACGAGCTTCTTGAGGACCTGCTATTGGGATTAGATTTTTCTGAATCTAGCTGGAATATGTGAAGTGTAAAAATAAGTTTTGAAGTATGGGATTTTCATTGAGTGCATAATATCTTATGTTTGGTTTGATGTTGTTGGTTATGTTCCTATATCTTGAACTATGTGGGCAGATTATGGACAGGAGCAGGCAATTGAAATTGATGCGTTGAACCGTTGGCGGCCATACTGATGAATGATTTCAAAGTTATGTGTTGTTTGAAAGTCTTGTTAATGGAACTGCTGCCGTCTCCTGCTTTGTTATGAAAACATTGTGGTGCCAGTAATATTTGATACTGATAATATACGAGTGGTAAAATGCTTGACACTAGCTCTAGAATGTCATCATTTTTGATTTGGTGACTTGATTTTAAAGGTTTTAGGAGAACAATATGTGATGATATTCATATCTATTCCGCTGAAAGTGGTTATTGATTGATCATGTCATCTGTGTGTTTCAAAATTTTGAAACCTAGAATCTCTTTTTCTCTTCCATATCAGCTGTCTTGTTGAGCAGTGACATCTATAACAATGTTATGTTTGTGTAATCTTCAAATTCTGTGGTGTTCCAAGGTGGTGGTTCTGTTTTATTCCTAAAACACTCAACAAAGTAAGGGTATTTGGAAGTCCAGATTCGTCTAATTAGATATTTAGGAACCCAAAAAGATAATAGTTGGTTGTTTGGTTACATTGGATTTTTTATCTCGATGCTTATGTCTTGCAGGCATCTGAAGATATTGGCCTGGCTATGATCTACACGCTTGTAACATCAGCTAAAGAATGACTATCTGAAAGTTATGGCCAGGACGGGAAAGTGATAGTGTCAGTTTACAAGATCAGTGAAAGATGATGATGTATAGATGCCTTTCCTTTTCTTGTTCATTTTTAATCACTATCAAGCATGATTGATACTGATGCTGCAGGACTCAGAATTAACCAAGTCACTTTTATACTTCTGGATTGTTTCAATTTGTAGCATAATTAACTTTTAAAGTTCTGTTTTCCAGTCATTATATAGGTAATAATACACTTGGAGAACCAGTTACTGTTGAAATATTTATTGCATGGAGAGAAGACCCGAAAGAGCCGGTTAATGTAACAATGATATTGCTTGAGACTTGTGATTGTTCACCACACATATTTGATAAACTCCTATACCTTGTACTTTGAATATGAATGATACTTCTCTCAATAATATATTTATGTTACCAACGTTTCAGGTTGATGCCTGATTCTGCACTTACAGCCCCCAAGTAGAAGAAACTTCCAGGCAGACGGTGGTTTGAAAGTGGCAGATTGGTATGTTTTTTCTTCTCTGACTGCCCGTCCCAGTCATGAAATGTATCAATTAACTTCTGGGACTCTAATGCTTCGCTTAAAATGGATATAAGTGTTCCCAACATCTGAAAGATAGCTTCTGTAGGGCAGAAGTAGAAAGTAACATTGTTCTCTTACACAGAAAGGTGGACCACTGGTCTATGAGCAATCTGATGAGGAAGAGGATGATGGAATTTAATTTGATGATGATTTTGAAGGGATACAATTAGTTTCTAACTTGCAAATTGTACTTCCTTTTTTTTCTCTTCACAATGAGCAAGCAGGATTTGAAAGATCTATCGTGCGAAAATCTTATCGGAGTAATGTTTCATCGACTTGTATATAAAGACAGATGACGACGAAGATATGTTCAAGCATTAGCTGGCTGAAAAATCTGACTCATCTTGGAGAAGGGCCAGCTAAATTGGAATGCTTAGCGCAGTTATTCAAGAAGAAAAGGAATTTCCAAGCATTGCATGGAGTGGTAATGTATTAACAGTTTTTGTCATTGGCGCCCACCTGCATATAGAGCTAAGACGGATGAGAGAGATGTAGATTAGGGATAGATATCATTTTTTTGTCATAGTTGGAGAAGAGGTCAGCAAAAGAAATGACTTCTTTTGGAGAATTCCCCAAGCACTTATTGTACATTAGACCTTGGACTTGTAGAAATGCATGTGAATATCATTTTTTGGTGTGGTCATATAAAAATGGCAGTCATTACATCTTTACTTTCTATTGTGAGTATGCATGTATTCTAAACAGAACAAGGCAATTGGACTTCATACTCAATTGTTGAAGCTTAATTGCAGGATATCTTTGTGAGGTTTATGGGCATCTGCAAAAGGCAAGCATGAAATAACAATCACATAAATAATACTTTTATTTCCAACTTTAATGTATCAGTATTTCCCAATATGTCCAGCATTGAGTCAGCTTAAGTTGGCTCAAGAATACTCCCCTTTTGGAGGAGGCCCTTCAAATTCTACTTTCTAAAAACTATCCAAATTTTCTTCTTTTCATACAACAAATGCTCTCTTAAGAAACTTCTCATTGATACCTTTCTATAGTCTAATATTACAGATATGTTACAAAGAATCCTGCCACAGTTTCAATCTTTCCAAGCTACAGCTAAACCTTCAAAGCATGAAGATATCCAAATATCGATGCTGGCACACAACTGCTTCCCCTGAACTGCCTGCGGAAAGTATCATCCCTGATATCTATACACACCCTTGGTCAGTCATGGCCTGAGCAATAGTAAGAAAAGCAGAAATGACAGCGCCGTGTACCAAAGTCCTGCAGAATTATGCGGAGAAATGACAGAATAAGAAAACTATTATCTTCTGCTATATAATTACAATGTCAAGTAACATACTTGCTCCATCTATGTTTCTTTGCTTAATGCTATACCATACGTACTTGAATCATATGCACAAGTACTCAAACGTGAAAAGAAGTTGACATTAACGGGATGTTTCCCACCAAAGGATGCCACTTGACAAGCAATCACTCGAATGAAAACATAGAACCAGCACTTTTTACACAGCGACAGGATGGAAAGGAACTTACTCAGGACTCTCCTTTTGGTAACCGAAGTCAGCTGCTGCTTTTAGAGCTCTCTGGTATATCTGTTTCATTGCCTCCTGCCAGTCAAATTAGAAGTTGAAAATCCAAGTTACTTAATCGTTTAACGTTGTAGACTTTAACCGGAAGAAACTAAAAGTTTGGAAAAAGGAATATCTTAAGTAATGACAGTACAAGTTACTAAATTTAGGTCCTTAAGTTAGTAGGATGGTGATTTTAAGTTATGCATGAAGGACCATTTGTGTTTCTCAAGGTTCCAAGAGCATTATAAATCAATTCTGTGTATGTAATGCAGTATTATGTATGTAATTTCAATTCAGCATTTTAAGTCATTTATAAAACAACAAATCTGAAAGCTGCGCTTCTTGCTATCAAATGCTATTAATTTCATCTTTTCGGGCCATGTTCAAACTCACAGAATTCAGCTCCCAATTACCAGATATTCATATCAATTAGGATGACAGAAAGGTCATTTAGGCTTACCTGCAACTTAGATTCAAAGTCCTCAGGTGACCAGTTCATCAAGTTACACTCATGGTTGAGTTCAAGCTCTCCAGCAACAACCTTCATCCAATTAGACTTAAATTTAGTGCATGAAAAATAAGTTGATAAATTGGTAAGATTCATACATGTAAAAAGATCACGATAATCGATCAGGCGGTCTATTTATCCACCCTCAACTAGCAGCTGATATTGACGAGAATTGTTGGCCGAAGGAAGGCTCAATCATAAACACCATAAAACATGACCAATTGGTGATGCCTAATTTAACAACTGTATCTAATACGAAGATGAATCAAACCAAAAATGCCAAAAAATATCGTACCAATCTATTACTATAACCAGATAATAAATGAAGGGGGGATCAAAGTTACATATAGAGCTAATTATATCAAAGGCATTAACTTCTAAAGCTTAAGAATATACAGAAGTAAACGAAATAAACTGAATCTGATCCACAAAGGCGTTTGTATTGCTCACAGTATGGGTTGAATATCATACCCCTCCAGCACCAGCTGCCATAGCAGGAGCAACCAGAACATTGGCCTTCCTTAGAAAATCAATTGCTTCATGGGTGCAGGGCATGTTTGATCCTGCAAGAAAATACCTTCAAACATAAAAATTGATGAATTGGAAGAAGATAGTGTAGCTAACTGTATCATGTCGGGAACTACTACCTTCAACTAATATGCGACAACCTGAATTAACCAAATTTATGGCATCAGATTGATCGATTTCATTTTGCGAAGCACAAGGAAAGGCAACATCACACCTTTCATTCCAAGGTTTTGCTTCATCATAGTACTTAGACCGAGCATATGTCTTTGAGTAATCTCTGAATATGCAGTGGGCGTGTACGGAGCCATAAGATTCTAAAAGATTTGAAGTTGGTAGAAAGATGAATAAAACAGAATCGAACACACCTTAAACTTCTCTGCTGGGCTTTTATATCTCTCAAGAATGATATTTTCATGTAATCAAATCCATCCTCATCCACCAAATATCCCTTTGAATCTGTTTCATTTTACGTGCAAAAGTTTGGTGAAACCTTGACCAGATCATAGAACTATTTCAATATCAGAATCAAGAAACTTAATGCCGAAATAAAAATGGCATAAAAAAGAAAAAGAAAGAAATTCTACAATTGTATGTTTAAAGAGGTATTACGGAAGGAAAGGATTAAAGGCATATCAGAACTTGCTCTTGTAGTGAAGGAATCTTCCAGAAATGCATTTAAAATGCTTTCAGAAACGCATTAATATCACACTGAATTTAAAGTCTACACTCTCATGTGATAAGACTGTTTTATACTTGCATGAAAGAGAACCTCGCACTAAAGAGAACCTCGAATACCCTTTAGGTGAGTGACACCAAAGCATAACAAGTACTCTAGATTAATAACTTACTGAAGCCACTGAAGGACAAAAAGCCAGCTTCAAACATATATGAACTAATACACTAAAAATACAAACTCCATTCTCATGTAAGCAAATCAATGATAGGATGACAGAAAATAAAGAAACATTCAAAGCAATGGCAAGAAAGTCTATGGAGCTACAGCTAACAACTATAGTGAAGAGGCAGAAGCAAGAAACGAAAAAAACCAAAGAACATTACTCAATGCACGGTTCAGAAAACTGCAGATCTTCTAGTCTGACAATACTTTTAATATTCTAAGATACTAATTTATGCCACTCTCATGGACTCAATTATTCATCAAGGACTCAAATGTACCTGATACTGTGATTGGAACAGCGCCATAAGCAATAAGCTTCTCCAAAACATGCATGGCAATCTTTCCAGAACCACTTACAACACATCTGGACAAGAAATGTAAAGAGATAAATTAAGGAAAATGAATTTGGATAACAATCTTCAGCAGCCAGAAAATTCAGCATTTCAAAACCTCCTTTATCCACGATCTGGGCATGAATTGTTTAAGTATGTGCAAAAGCTAAATGTAAAAAAGGAAGCTTCAACACAAGGAAAAAGAGCTTCAATTTACAATGAGAAGGTGGAAACTATTCTTTAAGCAAATCCTATTAGCTTATTCCGTTCATTTTTGCGATTATAAATTGTCTCGGAAAATATCATGTTCGATTGAAGTAAGTTTTCAGAGAAATGACCAGCACCTTAGTCCTTTGAGTTCTTTGTTCATGTCGGCAAGAATAAGCTGGGCAAAGAAAACCTGCGGAAGCATTCATATTTGGTTAAAATTCCATGCAAGAGGCAAAGTCAGATGCATAATAAAGCAGAGCATTTATATTTGGCCAAAATTCCATGCAAGAGGCAAAGGCAGATGCATAATCTCACTCATGCAGAAACAATCAATTAGGACAATGAACATAAAACACCAATTAAGTATGTAAGAGTTTGGATAATATTATCTCTTACCAGCCCATAGCCAGTAGCTTCAGTTCGGAGGCTAGAGCCAGACCAGAATATCCTTGGCCCTGTAAAACTTCCCTGCATAAGTTGGGCATGCATATGAAGGCATGGAAGATAAGTTTATTAATCTCCTTTCCAAGATGAGTAATCACCAAAATAGTAATTAGGAGAAAAAGGCACACAAAGCCAATGTATGAAGACGCTATGCATTAAAAGAAAATGGGAGTATACTGCAAAAGATTAGGTTGTGAATAAGCACTTTGGTCTAAAGTTTTAGACCTGATTAGCATTGAACAATTACGCTTCGATCCTCAAACATCTTACAAACACACAAAAACACAAACACTATAGAGAAAGTGGAAGCAAAGCCACAACAGCAAAAATCTTCCTTTGTTTCCGTTAACAAGACAGGAAGAAGAAAGATGGGCACCTGAAAATGACCAGCTAGACGTCGATACTGTCCAAATAGATAGCCCATTTCACGGGTGCCAACACCCATCTCCTCTGAAGGGAGGTCCTGACACCAAATAGAAAATTCAACCATAGTAGTAACTGAGAGTTAACCAAATGAAACTTAAGAAGACAGAATAATAAAATCATTTTCACCTACCTTATCAGGAGCCAGATATCTATAGATCTCATTCATAAAACTTTGGCAAAACCGCATAATCTGACAGGGTAGTTTCACAAGAAGATATCATATTCAGAATTTCCAGGAAAGCTAAACAGAAGACTGCCATAATATAGAATAAATACTACCTCATTATCACTTTTTCCATTTGGATCGAAATCGCTTCCACCTGCAGCCCCTCCTAATTTGTATGGTGATAGGGCATTTTTTAACGTCTGGTCAAAGAAGATAGCACAGCAAAATGAAGATTGTAAAATCTAAGCCTCTTTTACTTGAAGCTGTATCATTAATTTACTCCATCCAAAGTTGAAAATTTATATCTTCCGTTTAATTCAATCAAATACAAAATAGAACTCTCTCTCTCTCTCTATCTCTCAAGTTCTCAAAACAGAACAGGTACAAGTGGTACCTGTTCAAACCCAAGAAACTTCACAATACTCAAGTTAATCGATGGATGAAAGCGGATGCCACCCCTACATGGCCCCAATGCCTGATTAAAATGCACGCGAAAGCCCCGATTAACATGAGTCTCACCCCTGTCATCTACCCAAGGAACTCTGAATATAATCATACGCTCAGGTTCCAACACACGCTCCATGATGTTGACATAACTGAAGTAGAGTACCCAGTTAGATTTGAGATAAATCCAGTTTTATTCGATCTCAATTTAGATGGTTACATGAGAAAAAATCGAATATACTCCATTATCCAACAAACTCACTGAGCATTTTTTGCGATTACTCTTTCTAAAGCATGGACAGCTTCTTGCACTGATTGTATAAATTCAACTTCATGAGGATCCCTTTTTAGCACAGCTTCAACAATTGATCCGGCGGTCTTTGACATTAAAGCTTCGAAAAACAGCATTTATAGTAGCATCAGATAAGAAATTCTAGCAATAAATATCAGTAAAAGCAACATCTTTTAATTCTGTACCAAGTAATGAAATTCATAGATGCATAAACAAAGATAAGGAAATTGATCACTAAAATCCAGATCCTAAATTGTGGCCTGAAAGCTAAGTTTACTAACCTTTTACATAAACAGGCTTATCAACAATGATCTTATCCTTGGAAGCCATCTGCAGACGAAGAGCCTCTTTATGAAGCAAACTATTGTTGTGCTCTTCAAGTGCACTCATCTGCATGTTCCTGCTGCCTTCATTTCCATATGGATTCCTTCTATGCTTCCTACCAAACTCTCTACAAACAGAACAGAATATCCTTGCAGTTCCTTCCTTGACATCTACATATGCCCATTTGTAAGTATCAGCCCATTCCTCCCTCCATCGTTTTACCACTTTTTTCTTTCTTTTTACAGGTTGAGTCTTTGATAAATTCTGTTCATCACTAGGAAGTTGAGAAACCGTAACCATATTCTTGGCATCATCAGGATCCTCAGCAGAAGGCTCCCGTGGTGGGCCACTGATAAGGGGAGTATTAGCAAATGAAGCGTCATCATCACCATGGCCAATTTCCAAATCAATCTCCTCTCCAAGATCCCGGACAACAATGTGATGATGCCTCTGTGTTGGCTGAATCAAGTTCATATCATCCATTGCAGGATTGATACCTGTTCCAACGACTGGTAATAACATTCAGCATGACAATCTTCCCACTCTGAATAATCTCTTGCTTCCTGTCATCAATCACAACAGACTTCAAAATCAACTGCTCAACATGAAAGGTCAATCAGTTTCATGACAATGAATGAGTGAAGTTAAAAATTAAAGCCTTTAATATTATATATTTTCTTAAAAGTAAGGTTGTCAATTTTTCCTACCAATATGACTGTTCTTCAACAATTTTGTCCTTGCTGACTGTTTGACAGGGAGGTTTGGCAGCAAAGGAAGCAATTTATGTCTGCTGCGTACAAGCAGCTGAGATTGTAGAAGTGAAACAGGAATAGAAACGAATAAGCAACTTTAGTGGATTCATTCAGGTGATGGAACTCGTGATGCATACAGTACACAAATCAGGTAAGAACTGAGAAGAATGCCCAAATTAGATGAGATATGAGCTAGGAGCTTATCGTTCATGGCCCTCTTGTAGGAGTTGGAATTCCAAAATGAGAAAAAAATCTCTCATGAATCTAAAAGGTCTGGTACAGTCAAAGTTGTCAGCTTTTGGTAATAGGTCATCAAGGGAGCCATGAGTGTGTAGTTTACCATTAAGTCCAGGAAGGGGAAACAGTGAGACTTCCTTTATGGATCCCGACCAAGCTCAGTAGCTCACTAAATCAAGAATATTGAATCAAAAAAATGGTTTGAAATTCTAATGTCATGACAATACTATTACTTTTCATGGGAAATCCCTATAATTTAAACAAATTAGGCGTCTACAACTTTAACCGTATAAAGTAATAATGAACGCAAGTTTTCAGACTTTTTCCATCTTAATACAATCTTTCCATCAAATAAAAAATTAGAAGGTGCACAGAGTAAAACCAAATTAATAAAACAATAAACTATGTGAAACAAAATCTTCCTTCTATTGAAAATGAAACATAAAAAGAACACATTTTGGAAACAATTGGAGAACTCCTTGAATGCTAAATTGACTTTCAAGTATCAACCTTCAGTTTCCTTTAGATACTTCAGTATCAAGCATTCCTTGTAATTGTTGAATGAACCACCAAACACAAACGAACACAGAAAGACGGAAGTTGACGGTAACTTGGATAAATTTTGGCCCAAATTATACTTTTAGCCATTCTTCCAGACAAAAAAACTGAAATATCCGCCACTTTCTGCTCCTACAACTAAAAAGAAGGTACCTGATAGCATTCTCAGAACCAAAATTTATCTACCATTTCGCAAATTACTCGACAAAACCAATGACAAAATCCCGAAACCGAGTAAAATCTTGACTTTTTACACCAAAATTAGCATACCCACTAGTGATACAACCAAAAGATTCAATTTTTACACATACCAGGTCGCGAATTTGGATTTTGAGCAATACCCAGAAGGTCAATTTCATACGAAAAGGAGAAGAAAATCAAAAAGACATACCTTTGCAACCGAATGACAATCCAAACAGCCAAAAGTTACAGTAAGCGGAAGTTGTATCCTTCTGGGTCCGTTTTCTTCTATGAAAGATTGCTTCTTTATCGGCTCAAAGTACTGATCAGTACATGTGCTTAAGCAAACTTAAGATTGTCACGGGGAGATCTTCGTACCAGTAGCAGCAGATAGGGACTCGGCTTTCTCTTGATCAGTGAGTACCGCGTTATAGATAGAGAAATAGTTGTTTTTTATTGTTGTTTTCTTTGTTTCTTTCTTTTTTTCTTCTTATTTTTGGTTTTTCTTTTTGTTTTCTTCAAGAAGACAAACACAATAGGAAAAGACCACCAACCGCAGAATCGAATGTTTTGTAATATATAGTTACGTACTCTGTTTTGGTCCCCCGATCTATGTCTGTCTCTCACACGTTTGGTTACGTAGGCTCTATGTTGTCCGAAGATAAGGGAGAGCTGTACAAAACTAGTGACATTGATGCTAAGACTTTAGGAATAGTTTGAGCTTACAAGGTATTGAAACATGACAAATTCCTCTTCTAGTTTCAGCATCTGATAACATAAGGTAATGAGTTGGTATTTCATTGATTCAATTTCTTAGATATGAATCCTTCTCGATTGGATAACACATTTATCACCCCTTCTGTTTTATATACAAAATAATCTGCAAATTACCATAATTAACATTTCAAAATTAAATAACAGATTCGATATAAACAGCTCTTGACGAACTCGCGTTTCATTAATAACCATATAGACCAACATTATAAATAGACCAACATGACTTGCAGGAAAAGAGTGTCCGTAGGCACCTGTAACTGCATAATGGGAACTTAGTACTTGCACCTTGAGTAAAGAGTATAGTGTTATCACTGTTGAAGATTGAAAGACTTGGAACTTTCACGTATCGTTCCTCCATGGAAAAAAAAAAAAACCCTTATGGAACAATACATTGAAACAAACAGTTTAATTCACAGATGAATTGACAATTATGTACAAATTTTTATATAGCAAAAAATTGTTTCAGTTCACGAAATCTTTTCTTTCTATAATACCCTGTACATTGCTGGGGAAGATAAAAGAGTTAGGTCTGGACAGGAAAGGTTGAGTCAAATGCATCAGGATCCAAAAGATCAATGTTCAATCTTTTGTATACATGTGAGCGAAATCTTTTATCCTCTGCTTAACGTTCTGCAAAAAGTAATGCATAATCAACCCTATTGAAAAAATTTCTAAAAGGGAAAGGGAAATAAAAGAAGCTAGCTGCATTATCAAGACTCACCATTAGTTCTTGATGAAGAACAATGAATATCTTCTTCAACCGTTTGTGCCTCTGAAAGCAGTCAAAATTCGAAAAAGAAAATCAAATTAATTGAACAGATACATGGGAAACTATGTGCACCTACTGAAACAAAACTTGGCCAATCCCATTAAGTTCTCAAGTTACATAGACTAGGAACATAATCCACGCACTCTGACCATCTTTGGTATCAGCTAAAAGCAACAACACCACTCCTTTACAAAGCACAAGATTTAAGGCTATAGACCTCTGGGTTCTAAGATATTGAAATTGTCAAGTAAGAAAACTTAGAGTTTCACATTATGGTAGTTATTTTTATTCACAGTCAAATCATCACTGCATTTAAACAACTTTTATTTTTATGACACAGATTTAGCAGTTAATTATTTATCCACGAACAAGAAAAGACACACTTCACCCAGTCATCTCCACCTTCTATATTTCTCAGTAATCTTACGCTCTTCAAAATATCAAGCACTACTTTAGTACTCAGCATATTACCTACTTCATTTTAATTTGCCACAGGTATCTGATTCATATACAAATAATAAAATTGAAACTTAAGAACCATACAGACAAAGTGAATCTCAATTTGTGATCCTTCATAAAAATGAAAGGTCCACTTGCACCCTTCAAAAAGCCAGAACACCGGAAATAACTTTTAAGATCCAAAAGGTTACAAAGTAATACTGGAAACATTTTAGTAGTCCATAATTATGGTATAAATTGAAGGCAGCATACAGCTTTCAAGTTCAAAATTCTGAATACTTAAACTAAAAATTTTGTATCCAGGTCTATGTTTATGAGGTAGGAGAAAATGTCAGTGTATGACATTATAAGATACAAAAAGGAAATAGCAAAGGAAAGAGTTTCCTGGAAGACTATGTTCAAGAATTATGGTAATTAAAAGCATACCGCTGCACATTGACCATAAGACTCCCTCATTTTGGCCAAGATCTTATGATATCTGTCCATATCCCTGTCTTTAGCAAAATTAAGGTCCTTTCCCAGTTTCTCAAATTCGTTCCTTCACATATAAAGGAATCAGATTAGTAAAATAGACAACAGAATCAAATGCCATAAAATCAAGTAATAACCAACTTGTATTCTGGTGGTACCTGTAGGTCTCAAGGATATTGTTCAAAGAGCAATAATCATCATACTTATCAAGATATTCCTGTATGTATTCCTTATATCTAACAAGAAAGGAAAGGAACAAATGATTTCTATCGTGATTGAGAACTATATGAATCATGTTATACCAAAATAGTAAATATCTGGGAAAGAATGTGTTGATGAAAATAAACGATACTTACTGTGAGAAATCCTTAATAGGTCCCTTGAGATCCGGTGCATCCTTTTCATATTTTAAATAGGACGAGCTATCTTCTTCTGAAGAAGATTCCCTTCTCTTTCGAGCATTACTTTTCCCCTCTGAGATAATTTTACTCCTTTTTCCATCTAACAACTCAGCCATTGCACTGGATGTTTGTGTTTTACTCTCTTTCACTGGCTGGGAAAGTGACACATGCTTAGAGTCATGCAGCTGTAATCCACTAATAGAGGCCTTCTTATCTACATTACGCTCCACACCATTTCCCAGTTTTATCCCAGATTCACTATTTCTCGATCTATTATTTGTGTCTGCCAACTTGGATGATTGCGATCCAACTTCAAGGTTGTCTACTCTTGAAAACGATTGTGGCTGAGACTGCACAACCTTATATTGAGATCTAAATGAATCTTCAAAATGATGTTCTGGAGTCCTCTTGATCCCATTATTTGTATTGGGCGAAGAAGTCTTTCCCAAGTCCAATGTTACCTTTCCAACTGATTTTCCCTTACTTGAGTCCAAGTTACAATGGTCTGAAGTACTTGTTCTATTCTCTGCCTGCCTAAAGGAACCCTTCTTTTCAAACTGTTTCTTAACTGGTGTTTCCTCAGGTAATAGTTCACGTAGTTCACCTAGCTCTAAGTCTGAAAGCTCTCGTTGGAGTCCTTTTCCACTGACCACAGGGTTCTTGTCCATATCTGCTCTGTTCTTATCCTTTGGTGAGGATCCTGCATGCGACTTTAAAACTTGACCAGAATCTTTGACCTTCCCAAAATTCTCACTCATTTTCCTGTAACGGGAATCAGATGGAGTTGAATGTCTGCCTCCAGCACCACCTTCCTTCGGATTCCTTTGCACCTTTTTGTCCTTGATGCTGTCGTCATTTTGAATGTCCTTAGAAGCTTTCTCTCTTTGAAAGGGAAAACTTTCATGCACATGAAAATCCTTTTCTGGGAGCTTACGCCCGTGCCCTGAATTCTCAGCATGTTTGACAGGCCCTACTCTATCAAGAGTTTTAGCCCGCACGCCTTGTCCCGAAGATTTTCGTACTGAATGCGGCTGGCTATGAACCTTTTGTGAGCCAAAATCAGAAACTGTCTCTCTATCAGGTCTATTTGTCCCTTGAATATTAGGGTCCTTGTGAAACTCTTCAATGTGCGTACTTTGAGGGCTCGTTGAGAATTCGGTATCCCCACCCGCAGAAACAGGCTGTTGAGGCAATCTTTCAGCTTTTAATCTTTTTGCACGTTCAGATTTTTCACCTGATTTCTTCATATCAGAGCCTTTTTTGGGTGTCTTCTCAGAACTGTCAGACATCTCGGGTCTTAAGCTGTCCTTACCCAAATCTTCATTATCATCAAATAAATTTCCTATGAAATTTTGGCGCTCAAGGACCATATCATGATCAGAAGAAAGGAATTTCACTTCCTCTAACCGCTTTTCACCTTCTTTACTAGAAAGGAGAACATCCTTTGTATTCACTTTAAAAAGACTTTCATCATCACCAGAGTCCTTATCAATGTCAATAGCATCAGAGTCATGACCCTCAATATCGATTGCAGCAGATCCATGGTCCTCTATATCAACTGCATCAGATAAATCACCACCTTGTTTATCACTGATCCTATTATGTTCAGAACTCCATGGATTAGGTGAGACTGAGAGTCTTGGTTCAGACGCCTGCAATTTATTCTGAGCTTCTTTGTCATCGTTACTTGTCATAATATCAACTTCCTCCTCATCAGAAACCTCCTTACTGTTTGAAGAAGCATCACTCTCACTATCACTACTACTCCCACTTGCGCTTTCAACTGGGCTTCTGCTCCCACTCCTGCTCCTACTGTGACTGCCACTATCACTGCTGTCACTTTCACTATCACTGTCACTCCCGCTCTCACTAGAGGTGCCAGCTTGCCCCTCACTATTGTCAGATGTCTTCTTCTCACCAAACAAATCAAGTGATTGATGCTTGACATCAAGTTTTCCTGTTGTATTTGATGATTCTTCAAGTATAGAGTTCAACTGAGTAGGTTCCTCTAATCCAACAGCAGGCACTTTTTCGGCAAGACTTGTTTCTGCAGCACTTTTTTGGCCATAATTGACTTCAGCAGGATGTTTCTGCTGACGGATGTCCTCAGGAGAACTAAAAATATGAATAAACAACTTCAGAAATCTACAACAGATACATATTTAAATATCTAGAGCAATGTGCTTCAAAAGTACTAACGAGCTTTTTTGGGAGAATATGAAATTTCTTTTGACTAGCTTTTACAAAGGACCATATAATTACTTTAAAGATATCATTGCATGATTGAGCTTTACGTAATAGTAATTGCTTTTGTCAAATATCACTGAAACCTATACTTTAATGTCAAATAGCTAAGGTACGATTACTGTTGAGAAAAGGAAAATGATAATTGCCAACTTCTGTGATAGACCCACAAGACCAGCCATTCACTTTGTTTATGGAAGGAAGAAGTCCAGAGGATTTCATAGGGCCGGATTCAACATGAATTGAAGGAAGAAAAACGTGAAGTAAAGAAAGGAAGGAATCTGAATTGTTATTAGTAAATAAAGAGTGAACATGACAGGTTGTTACGCCATGCCACGGTTTGTTTGTAAACTGATGAGCTGGCTAAAAGTTTGTTACAGTTTTTCCTTATATAGCGTACTACAGAACAAAAAGGGGGGGAGAAAAAAATTGTAATGAGTTTATTGATTCGGGAGAAAAGGCAGGTTCTCAAATTCCTGCTGGTGAAATCAATATAGTATATTCGGTTCCTTACATCATCTTCTACATTTCTTTACTGTTTTATTCAGTCTCTACTCTATCATTCTGTTAATGACAACTAATTCAAATTAGAAGTGTTGATACCTTCCACTATCAGATGAAGGCTTTTTGAAGCTGTCCAACTCCACTCCAGGCTTCAAGATATATCTTCCTGGAGCTTGGAAAGTCGCGATCTGATGGTCAAGATTACACAAAAAGATTTAAGATGGCATACTATCCTAAAATCAGAAGCACCGAAAGCCGTTCACCGACCTTTTTGATAATAGGTTCAATCTTCTTTGCAGAGTTCGGAATTACATCCCCAACAGCCTTCTCCAAAGCCTACAATTTCCATTAGAATAGCTTTAATTAAGGTAGAATAGTATAAAACAAAGCTAAAGAAAGAAAAGATCAATCATTTAAATGACTCAATAAAACATGAGAAAATTTAAACTGCAGCAAACAATGAACCCAAGACTGGACAAGAGCTTTTGATAAAAGAATTAATCATACCTTCAAGCTCAAACCTTTAGGATTCTCTGTCAGTAGAGTAGTTAGCGTACTTTGCAAATCCATTGGCTTAGTTCCAAGGCTACCTTTGTGCAACAAGGTCTCCTGAATGGAATTAGTACCCTTAGTCGTGGTCTCTTTCTCTGAGATCGTAGCATTCTCTTTGCTTTTCACCGGGGTTGGCACGATCTCTTCTGTGCTCACATGAATCTTACTTGCAGCTGCAGCTACAAAAGGGGATGATGGATGACCAGATTGCTCAGGTGCAGATAGAGGTGAAGATGAGCGTCTATGCTTTGCATTAACATTTGAAATTGATCCAGGTCTAACGGCAGACTTAGGTGGACCTCCTACAGCAAGTTGTGCGTGAATAAAGAAATGTCCATAAAAAATGCAACGCAGAATTAACATACATTTCGAAAGAGAGAGAAAAATGTTAATATACTCTAGTAAATACAAGATCCTCAATCATCTGCCACAAAAACTTTGAAGATCTGGTAACTTTTAATTTGGTGGAATGCCAGTTACCTTGAGGTGGATCAACTTTCCGCTTTTTAAATGGCGGCTCTTTCTTGTTCTTAAAATGCCTCCATGGATTAGCTAGACACAAATATTAAACAAGTAAAATCAAAGATCTTAATACAATTTAGTGAAAGGAAAAACAGGTACAATTGTGGGTTGTGCATTTCCAGGACAACACAGAGTGAACAGAGAAGATACAGAATGTAGGCCAAGAACTTACTCTCAGCAGCTACCATTGCCTTTAGTTGACTCTTAGATGGGTTCCCATGGTCCAAAACAATGGCCCTGTCATCATGAGAAATAAAAGTACAATTGCTTAAGAAGAAACATAGTAAACAGATTAAATGCATTTGATGCCTATGCTTACCTGATAGGGTATCAAAACTTTACTATTCACGAAACATTCATTTTCCTCTTCTTATGTTTAGAAGTTTAGGCATGTTAAGAGTTCTTAATCATGTTAATTATTTTAAGAGTTCAAGTTCAAGAAAAACAGGTCATAGTTACAGTTTCCATCAAATTAGAATATGGAGAAAGTAGGCTATATTATAGGTGTGAGGCTATTAGTTTTATGTATCCTAAGAATTACGCTTCCAGAAAACGAATCCATATTCCAATTTTCAATGGCCATTAGTCCTGTCCTGTCCTCTACTCGTCCTAAATCATATATATCATATATATAGTAAATGAATACAAGCAGTGAGATTCAAAAAGTAAACATGTCAACAGCAAGTGACGTACTTGCGGGATTTAGACTTCCGTTCAGCTTCCACTGAAAGCATCTTAACATGGTTCGTAGTTGATTCATCCAAGATGCGCTGCACATTCACCTTGCGCCAGGCACCCCCAGATTCAACAAGTACACCATTACCATTTTTACCACTTTGACGTTCTTCATATATGTCACAGAGGCCACCAACTTCTGTCGACCACGTAAATCTGAACTCTTTTCCACCCACATCAATAACCTGACACAATGTCAACCGCCCAAATTTACATTTGTTCTAAAATCATTCTGCTAGGCATCCAATTCCATTAACGTCAAGATAAACCTTCATCATCTTGCACAATCACAGCCAACTCTTCTTCCAGTTTTCAGAGACTATGTGTCATTGGTCACAAAATATAGCAAGCACATTAAAGCCACGCATGAAATAATATTAAAAGCCACAGTTTTGGTCTGTCCTGATGGCAAGGAGGTAGAAGTAAGGAGGAGGAGGATGCAGGAACATCCTCATCTACTAGCTCCCCATCTACGGTTGGATTCTGAGTATGTGTATCGGTATGGAGTCTGGTGACCATTGAATTGCAAAAAGCATAGAGCAAAATCGAAGATTCGAAGTCTAAGTGAGACATTACAAAAGCAAGCTTTACCACTTCAATACAGCATTGAATTGCACAAAGTAGCCATCAAACCAAACCGATACATAGCACACCAACAGAATATACAAAATCAAAAACAAGTAAGCATTGACAACTTTACATGACTACATCAAATATGAATAAACCTGTAATTCTGAAGTAACCCATTCCCAGTATGTGTATCCTCTAAGGAGTCTGGTGACCATTGAATTGCAAAAAGCATATATCAAAGTCCAAGATTCAAAATCCAAGTGAGATATTACAAAAGCAAGCTTTACCAATTCAATACAGCATTGAGTTGCACAAAGTAACCATCAAACCAAAAGAATACATATCACACCAACAGAATATACAAAACCAAAAATAAGTAAGCATCAAGTTCACAACTTTACATGACTATTCCATCAAATATGAATACACCTGAAGTAACCCCAAGTCTAAAAACAAGCATTAAACTCATTAAGCCACCAATTTACTCACATTTCCAGTTGGATTAGTAGGAACAGAATCAAACTTAATTCTAGCAGTGCCACCCTGAGCTTCAACCCTTCTGATTTCCTCCACAAGATCCGGCGCCAACCTTATAATCATCCCAAACGCGATTTTACCGGGCACGAGAGAAAAAGTCTCCTCCGTCGCCGCCGTAGAACTAGCACCTACGGCGGAGCGCTTCGAACCGAGGGACAGGCGGGAGGTGGTTGAGGAGGGTCGATGGGGCGGCGGCGGAGGGAAGGACGATGAGGGAAGGCGTTTGTTTCCGCCGCCGGGGCCGGCCCCTCTCCCCGCTCCCCCGCCGCCGCCGCCCCGACCACCTAGCTTGGACGAGCCTCCGTACATTGGTAATGCGAAAGTAATGATTTTGATTGCGCAATTTTGTTTTTAGGGATTGAAAGAAGAGAATTGGGATTGATGGAGAGGAGAGTAGGGAATCAAAATTTTTTTGGCTAGTAGTGGAGGAGGATTATCTTGTCTTTCTATTTTTTATTAAAAACAAATTAAAATAATATTTCAATTAAACTATGTAATAAATATTTATAAATAAAATTTTTATATAACCTCTTTTAAAAATGAGAATTTTATAATTCTAAATTAAATTAAGTTATATAATAAAATTAGTGATGATATATAAATTATTAAAAATTCTATGATAAAATTAAATCTTAAATATAATTATTGAAATTATATTATACTATATGTTTCTAAAAAGAAATTATATTATATTTATACATTTATATTTTAAATTTAAAGGAAATAATTAATTATATTAAAAAGGTTTTATTAATCCACTAAGTCTACTCATTTTCATTTTAAATATAAACTTTTTAATTTTTCAAAAATAGATATTTTATATAATTTATTAAATTATATTTTTATTTAAAAATGTGTACAAGTGGAACAATTTTGATAAAAAAAGTTGAGTCAAATATTCCGTGTATAAAGTTTCCGTTTTACGAAAGTTGAAAGAGGGCCATCAACGTACAAAATCTTCCTTTTGTAATTTTTATAAAAAGATTATTTTTATAATTTAAACTTATGACTTACGGTCAAAAGGCTTATTTAATTTTAATAAATAAGCAGGAGAATGTAAATGAAATACATAAAAATTGAAAAAATTAAATAAGCTTAAATATATTATTTAATTATAATTAATTTTTAATATGATAATTTTTATTTCAATTTTGATGTTTTTAAAATTATAATTTACCTCGTTTTAAAAAACCTTTGACCAAAATATGTATTCGTACTACAGGGTAAGATCCGGACCGGATCCGTACCCGGACTTGCTTTTCTTGTGTATAAAATTAGAAATCAGAACCCATTGGAGACCTTCAGAGCTTAGTTCGATTTCTTCAAGCAAAGCATAAAGGCGAAACCTTTTTCTCGCTATCGATCTTTTGAGAACCTATCAGTCATGCTTACGGGTGATCTTGCTCTTCTGATTAACTCCTTATTGATAAAAGTTTATTTTCTTTTGGTGGGATGGCGGGGGTGATTTGTGGCAGTCATATGTTAACATGGGGCAGTTATAGGTTAATGTAGCTACGAAATTTTGGATCTTTAGGGCTTGTTTTTGTGTTTCTCGAACTGGGTCATAGGTGATTATGGAGTTCTGTTAGGTGGCTATGGATTTTGACGATTGAAATAGCTCACTTGTGTCGTTTCTTGTTTCTGTTGGAAGTGTTTTGGTGCTTGGCGAAATTTCTACATGATCTTGTGTTTTTTTAAATGTTGCAGATGTGCTATTGCTAATTTTTTAGACTATTTAACGGCGTTGCTGTTTTGTCGTTGTGTGCTTTAAGTGCTTATGCTGTCCCTCATGAATCATGAACCTTATATAAGTGCTGTAGGAATTTTCAGACTTCGTCCTGAATCTGAGTAGAATAACAAAAAAGGCTGGAAATATTGGTGTTTTTTTTTTTGATACTTAACATCAATGTTTCTGTTCCTTCTTCTTTAATTGTAAAACTTACTAGGAATCCAGTATGACATCAATGTGCAATTTTTATATTTAATCTTGGAAATTATTCTTATTCTATCATATTGCAGTGAGTATAAAATGGCAAAAAGAAGTTTTCCCGAAGGTTGAAATTGACACAAGCCTGCCGCCTTATGTTTTCAAGTGCCAATTGTACGACTTGACTGGGGTGCCTCCTGAGAGGCAGAAGATTATGGTTAAGGGTGGCTTATTAAAGGTGATAAGATGATTTTTTTTTTGGCTTTATCAGTGTGATGGTTAATTATTAGCTAACTTTATTCGACTTGGTTTCTGGTACTTCTATAGTATTTTGTTTTTCTGTTTCAAGAGTTTGAATATGATTCATTCTTATGTTTATTCTTACACGATGAAGGATGATGATGATTGGTCAACAATAGGAGTGAAGCAGGTACATGATCTTTTCTATATGGTATTGTTGCATTGCATTTTCTAAATGTTAATACATTGATGTCGAATATATCCCGAATGATCTTTTAGGGGCAAAGATTTATGATGATGGGAACTGCTGATGAGATTGTGAAGGCCCCAGAGAAGGGTCCTGTCTTCATGGAAGATCTCCCAGAAGAAGAACAAGTAGCTGCTATAGTGAGTCTCTTTACGAACATCTGATGCTTTTTTGTAAATTCAGATTGTACAATTTTGCAGTCAATGCACTACTAGGATACGAGATTGACAACTCTCTATAAGTAGTAGTTTTGTGTCCCAGAGCTAAAAGTAACTTGCAGATTTATGTTAATCATACAGTTTGTTGCTGATCTCTATCATCACTGCTGTACTTTTTTACACTCCCAGGGTCATAGTTCTGGTCTTTTTAATCTTGGTAACACCTGCTACATGAATTCTACAATACAATGCCTGCATTCTGTTCCAGAGTTGAAGTCTGCTTTACTTAAGTAAGATCTCTTTCTTTCTGAATAGCCATGTACTCTTCCATTAAATAAGTTCATTAATTCTCTTATCTCCAAATGCACTTTGTTTAGGTATCCATCCGATAGAAGGAATGATTTGGATCAGACATCTCATATGTTGACGGCTGCAACTCGAGAACTATTTAACGAGCTTGACAAAAGTGTCAAGCCAGTGGCACCTATGCAGTTTTGGATGGTCTCTTTCTCTCTTTTCTGAAATAAAGCATTGCCTCATGTTTTCTATTTCAAGAGGCTCTTAGGAATGCCATATGTAAATAGAAGAAAGTTCTTTTAGAACCTCTTAGCCAGCTTATCTTTCTCTTTTGGGTACAAGACCCATCTTCTTAGTAAAATGCATGCTTTTGGGGAGATGAGTGAAATGCACTTTGTGGTGTTTTCTTACTTATTGACACATTCATTCCGAATTCCATTTGCAGTTCCATAATATTGTTTAACAGTTCTCTTGATTACAAATAGTGTTAAAAGGTTTCCTTGATTTTTTGTGACAATATTTCATAATTCGGGAACTTTTGGCCATGAAATAACAACAAAATTGTTGTTTCCTGTGTAACGTGTATTAGACTTCATATTGTTATATTTTGATTTACTTGCTAGCAAACAAGGAACAGACATAAACCATTTATTTATCATGTTTTATTTTCAGGTTTTGCGCAAAAAGTATCCACAATTCGGTCAGTTGCACAATGGTGTCTTCATGCAGCAGGTTCTTCAAACATCCACATATTTTCTGCAACTTATTGATCTACACCATTTTCTCCCATTGACTTCTATGTGTCAAAATGTGGAACAGGATGCTGAAGAATGTTGGACACAGCTTTTATACACACTTTCGCAGTCTCTCACATCACCTAGCCCAAGGTAGTTTGGTACTGTTTGTGGCATAAACTATTGGCATCTTTGTGGAATTTGGCTCATTTAAACGTCCTGTATTGTTTGTGCTATAATAAAAAACCATTAGCTCTATTTCCTATTTTCATTGATGAACTTTGGGAAAATTACATGGATAATAGCTCTATTGTTGAATAATGTCTGGTGCAGCTGGTTTAGATCTTGCTATTCATCTAAGTTAACTCTATTGCTTCATAATCTTTAAACTTGCAGTGAAAATCCAGATGCTGTGAAGGCACTTTTTGGCATTGAACTCATGAGCAGGTATGTGCATCACTAACTTATCTCCAGTTTCTACCTGGAGCATTTTGTTACTTCTTCTATTATCTTGATAATTTTAATTGAGTGTGGATGCTTTTCAGCTAAGAAAGAGCCAAGAAATTTGACATAGTTATATGTTTTCGGTGCTTGGTGTTAGACTACACTGCCAAGAAAGTGGTGAAGAAAGTTCGGAGACAGAATCAACTTACTCACTTAAATGCCACATTTCTCAAGAGGTTAACCATTTGCATGAAGGACTAAAACATGTGAGTTTTGCTAGCTTGTCAATGCTTATCTATCATTAAGACACTATGGTTTAATGCCTTCTATGTTCCTTCAGCAATTGGTCCTCGTCCTGCTTCACTTGGCTGGCTCATTTTAGTTGCTATAAATTTTCTGAAATCATTGAGCTTTTGACTTTGACCCCAACCTAGATTCTCTCCTTTTTCATTTGTTTTACTTTCACATGTCAACTCTATGTATATTATTCTGCTATATCTTCAGGATTGTTTTGTTTCTGCCAAAAAGATTTCCTTGTTTCTTGTAGTTTGAATTTGAATGAAACAGAAATTTGGTTCATGGCAGCTTTCTGCCGCATCACCTTCCTTTCTTTAGGGTTTTGTTGGTACACAATTTATATTTTGTCTGAGAAATAAACCTACTAAAGTTAACTTACCTTAACCTAATTTAGGAATATTTGTGGGTGGTTAGTTCTAATCATGCAAATGTGCCTAAGCACTCAATTGAATCTAGCTGCTTGCTGTGATTAGGAGGTGAATTGTCGGGAAGTTATTGCAGACTTTTATCCAGAGCTACTGAGTTTAGTGGTTACTTTGTTATTTAAATTCTGATTTTCCTCTTAGAAAGGAATTCACCACGATTCTGCTATTGCTTTATTACTTGTTATGTGACTATATAGGATTTATGATCACATACTAATCTATATCATGAAATTGATTTGTTGCTATTACGTATTCTTTATTATCCCTAATCAAAGTGTATTATATATTTTACTGACTTATATACATCATAGGGTCTTAAATCTGAATTGGAGAAGGTTTCTCCTTCCTTGGGACGTAGTGCAATTTATTTGAAAGAGTCCCGTATCAGTGATTTGCCAAGGTAATGTAAAGACCTTTTTCTCTGTCATTTTGTCTTCATCCTACTTCCAGTGATTGACAGGAGATAATATGTCAACCTCCAATTTTCTCTCTTACTAATGAAATATTTAACATGCTATAATCTGCAATTTGAATTCATGGTTCTCTCTCATTTTGTTTTGCTTTTCTCTTTCTTCTCTTAAATCTCAGATTAATTGTAAAATTTATTGATGAAAGATGATAATTTCTTACTATCTATATTTAATTTACAAGGTACATGACGATTCAGTTTGTTCGCTTCTTCTGGAAGAGAGAGACAAATCAGAAGGCTAAAATTTTGCGGGTAACTGCAGATCTCTTTGTTTGTAAGCCATTGGTTTAACGTTTATTGCAAAAAATTAGTAACAAATCAATTAAATCTTGCACAAATACCTAGTATATGAGTATCAAGCAACCTGTTTCTTTCAGAAAGTGGACTACCCTTTGGAATTGGATGTCTATGATTTCTGTTCTGATGATCTTCGCAAAAAATTGGATGCCCCACGTCAGGTATAGGGAACCCATTGATTTGGTAGTTTTGCTTTGGTATTATGCACTTGTAGTTTTGTTATTCAGGGGTATAAAGCAGTTTCATGCATACTTTAACTCTCAGATATTAAGAAATGAGGAGGGTAAAAAGAGTGGTTTAAAAACCAACGAGAAGAACTCTGGTTCACAGGTCAATGATGTCAAGATGACTGATGCAGAGGTTGGGCCTATAGTTGAGCTTTTCCAACACATACATTGATGTTGTGACTCGAAGATTATGTGAATATTCTGACGTGTCTTTCTTTTATACATACTGTTTACAGGGATCATCTGGTGGAATTGGAGAATCAAAGGGTGCCTCAGAGAAAGGTAAATGCTTTCAAAAATTTTCCTTAGTTGAGCTCTGTATTGTTGGTCACAATATGGTCTTAACAGTTATATATCATAAGATCCTATGATAGACATGTGGCAATAGATAGTGGCTTTGCTTCTGGTCTTTTCAAAATACCTTGTGCCTCTGAGGCACTTTACTGATCATGACGCATACATGTAGTTGATAGGATATTTTGATAGTGCAGTTCCTTAAGACGCTTCATTATGAATTGTCTTATCCTTCATTTCTCCAATGCTGCCTGGATTTTTCTGGTTTCAAGACTTTTTGCTATAAACTTTGTCATCTGAAGTTCTGTTACCTACATAACACCTCTGCCTTCAGGTGTTCCATCAGATAAAGAATTACATTTAACTGGAGTATACGAATTGGTTGCTGTGCTAACTCATAAGGGGAGGAGTGCTGATTCAGGGCATTATGTAGCTTGGGTCAAACAAGAAAGTGGTCAGTTTCCTGAGCCAGCTTTTCAGTAATTGATTGTCCTGATATTCAGCTTTAAACCGTAAACATCTTTCTTTTTCCTTACAGGAAAATGGATCGAGTATGATGATGATAATCCAATACCACAACGAGAGGAAGATATTTCTAGACTCTCTGGAGGAGGTAAGCTGTTCACATGGTTAAAAATGAAGCTATACTTTACCCTTGCATTGGTTGCAAGCTGTCAAATTTTTTAGTAGATTATATAATTCTTCTCTTGATGACTCTGAACGTGTTCTAATTTCAGGTGATTGGCATATGGCATATATTTGCATGTACAAGGCCCGTACTGTCACCATGTAACTGCTTTGATTTTTCCAGTATCATTCATAGGTTTTATGAGACAGATGCCTTGTTAGTGGATCCAGATTCTCAATGGGAAACTCAGATTTTACAGATTTGCATTTGTTGTAAATTAAAATTTGTATGCACGTTTCTCTGCTCTGAAATATGTTTCACACATGCGTACACTATACATCATTGTTAAATTATCTTGGATTTGGAAAAGTTGTAAGTTGAACTAGAAAGTTAACATTTATGTTAGAATTGATGTTTGACTTCCCAATGAGAGTTGCAGTGAGCCAGGTGCTCTGCCAAATTTTTTTTTTCTATTTTCACTTGTTTTACACCAAAGGAGGAGGTTCTATAAGTGGGAATTCAAAGTATAGACTGATCAGAATGGTATCGCAGAGTAAAGACATTGACATGTACACTTGAAAAGTTCCTTCCTGGAAAGTTGTTGGACCTGTCTTCTTTCCTGGTTTTGTAAGAACCTAAAAGAATAACCCTTTATGAGTATTGTGGAGTTCATGCTGACTGGTTTTCCATACTCCACAGCTTTTATGATTCTGATTCTGATATGCCTGTTGTCCGCAATGTGTAATACAATTCCTTCACGTGCCATCCCGATGTGTTATGCAGATTTCACCTAAGATGGTCAAACTCTGTGATGTTTTAGTTTATAGGCATTAGTTTAAACACGATGTACTTGTATCCTTTCACTTTATTCCACCATTTATTCTTATTTTCCTAAGACATCCACTAATCTAAATCCAGAGAGGTCATAAGCATCCTCACATGAGCTAAGCGCTTGATCTAGCTTCTGGGTTTGGAATAGGGATGGCGATGGAGCTCAAGCCTCTTAAAGTTCGAGTTCAAGCCTGATCAAATATAGTTTGGTTTGTTGACTTTGAATTGAGTTGTATCGATTTTAGATTACCGGTCTATCCTGAGAAAATTTGTTAAAACTCTTAGCTAATTTGATCCACTAACCTTGAGTCGGATTCAGACTTTTTAGTCATGCTTAGTTTTGAAATGAAAGTAAAACATTACTAGAAAATGTTAAAGAGTCCTCAAATGGCATGCATCTAAAGCTGAAAGTTCCAGGAAACTTCCCAACTTCCCTAACCAACCAAACAAAATAGTGCAGAGACCAACTTGAATGGACAATTAAGAGCTAGGATGAAGATACTTCAACGTAAAGGCAAGCTCTGAAGTTATTATAGTCCACTACTTGCCAAAAATAGAACCTCAGCTTTGCACTATTGATTTAGTCACCACCACCTTCTCTGAAATTGTTTCCTTTTATGTCCATAGCTAACGAGAAAAGGGAATGGACATAAATCTTTAAAGTGAAGAAAAACATATAAGATTATTCCATTCAAATCCAATTAATATTGTTTTTCTGAAAAGGGATTTCATTGGATCCAGGTTTTATGATGTGCACTAAAACAATTATCTCATCTTATTTCAGTCTCACCTAACCAATTCTACAATTTGGGTAGAGCAATAGAAGATATTTTTCACCATATATTATATGAGTTTAGAGATATGACACCATTTTGATTCATACATTTGATGAACTAGAATAATCCGAGATGTACTGTTAAATTCGGATTCGAGTTCGAACTTAATTATAAATTAAAAAATTCGAGTATGCTTATTGGAACACACTATTAAGAGTTTGACATCTACATGTTCAAGATAACATTGCAGCCATAAAAGTACAAGATGTGTCACTACAACTTTGGTCAATAGATATGTTGAGTCAGATTAGCACATAAATCCCATATGATGTAGACCATACTAATTGTTGGGAGAAAGAAAGCAAAGTCATAGATCCCTACCCCAAAATTCAAATTTGGTAGGTTTCAAGAATTTGTCAATTTGCAAGCCTGAATTGGGGCTTTTCTTGGCATTAAAGTTCTGTGGCTCTCAGCTATGGAGTATGTATCTTATTATAGGCATTCTTTTAAACCCCTCTTAGTTGCTATAATTAGCTCAATTAGGATTCAGGACCAGTCATAATTGTTACACAATATGGCCAATGAGCTGGGATAGCTTGATCTTTAATCACATCCATCCGTCCACTTGCCAAACTTAATCAGGACCATTGACCGCTCAAATGTGGACCCACATTAGTGATTTCACTAATCACTTCGAGACACATTCTCAGTTTGTGAAATCAAGTTTAAGCAGCAGACCCCACAGCATGTGAAAGGTTGGTGATGAAATTTCTGTAAATCAGAAGAAGAGTGGTCCACTTAGAGCATAATTATAGTGTGTGGCCCAACAAGCAAGAAAGAAGAGTGCAATTTGTAGTCACTTAGTCACCAATTTATCACATCAACTAAACAGAATATAGACAAATTTCCAAAGCCTAGTGCCTACCACTTACTATCATTTCCACTAACCTTAGCCAAATTAGGGCACGTTGACACCACCAACATGACTAAACTTGATGCAACAATGCCCCTATTTTACCTAGAAAAAAAAAAGAGTAAGTTCCCTATTCAAAAATGGGTTAGAACTCCTTATTTTTGTTAGGGTGTTCCAATTCTGTGCAATTAATTTTGTCCACATATTTATGTAGATCCACATAAATGTATAGATAAGATTTAGTGAAACAGGTAAGAATTAGTTAACTGGAACAGAAGATCTATTTTCTTCAAAAATCACAAGTTCCGACTCACAATAAGAAAATTGTAATTTATTTAGTAATTTAAAAAGATAATTGACGTGAAATGTAGATATAATTGTACTTGTAAACATTGTTTAATTTTAAGGGGTCGTTTGGTTCTACTTCTATTTTTTTATTGTAGTTTTCAGTTTTCGTTTTCAATTTTTTGTTTCTGTTTTTCTTTCAAATAAAAACAAAAAATATTAATGTAGTTATATTCTTATCACTTATAATAATTAAATATTAGAAAAAATTTAAAGATAAATTTTTTTAATTAAATAAATTTATTTAATCTCTTATATAATATTTATTAACAAATTATTAATAAAATTATGTTATTTTA
>JAOQMS010000005.1:3572284-3586235 GCA_027563885.1 Erythroxylum longipes
ATTAAAATAAGAAGGTATAAATAAAATAAATTTAGTAAATAAAATATTTAATAAAAAATATATTATTAGTCATAAAAATTTAAAATTATAAATAATAAAATATTAAACTAAAATAAGAAAATATAAATAAAATAAATTTAGTAAGTAAAATATTTCATAAAAAATATATTATTAGACATATAAATTCAAATAACAAATAAGAACGAAGAAGACGATACGTGCTTTTTATTAGTTGAAGGTATAATGAAAAATAATTATTATCAGAAAGTTATTAATGGAAAGTAGAATTTCTACCACAGAAGTACTTTCTTACTGTAACACTCTTTTTACTTATCAATTTATACGGTGACACCGTACTTTCCTCTAACCTCCAGTTATTCGCCTGCAGATCTAAACATGTGACTACATTTAAAAACTGCAATGAATAAATATTTATCCATACTATACCGTAAATTTAAATGCAACCTTATTATTTGAGCAAATGCTGATAAAAAGTACAGAATAATAGGAACATATATTCTATTATCCTAATTCATCTCTTTTTTGGGTTCAATTTTTTTATTCCTATTTTTTTTGTTCCAACCTTATTTTGTATCCCACATAACGTCATTTTGTAGTAAAAACTACATTGTATTATGTGCCAAACCAACAAAATGACAGTATTAAATCAGAATTATTAGACCAGAAGATTTGGTTCATCTTTTTTGGGCTTATCAATTTTGTTGAATGATTTAACTTTTTTAAAAATAATATTATTATTTCAATAATAAATTAAAAATTAAATAACATTGTTTCTAAAAATTAAATAATATTTAAAACTGCAACTTAATTCAATTTAGTTCATTATCATCTTTAAAACAATTCGAATATAATTAAATTTTAAATAATTTTGTTTATGATAAAGTCTAAATCCATCAAGAATTAATTCGGTAATAAAGGTATTCTAATACTTTAGTGTAAGTTTAAAATTGATTAAATCTATTTCAATTTATTAATTTTAGATTAAATCATTTGTTATGATCAATTGAATCTAAAAAAATCTAAATGTTAATTTTATTAAATTAAATTTGACTCATTAATTTTAAGTTGAACGTGTTAAGCGACCGTTTCACCACAAAAACTTAAGCTGTTGTTTGAGGCCAATTTAATTGGTTTTATATATTCGCTAACACACCCTCTTAAGTGAAAATCCTTTGGACTTGAAACTTGCACGGGTCCACTCTATCTTGTGCTGAATTAATTTGATGATAAATAAGTGGGTGGTAGGATTTGAGCTCAAGATCATTTGGTTATAAAGACTTTGATACCATGTTAAGCGACCGTTTTACTATAAAAGCTTAAGTTGTTGTGTGAGGCCAACTTAATTGACTTTATATATTCGCTAACAGCGCGCAACCTGATTTTTTATGATAAGATTATAATTATTTTTAAGTATTTCTAAGTGTTTTTATATTTAAAAAATTGAATTTTCTTTGCATTAAATATATTAAAAGATTTATTAAATATATATAATTACTAAAAATGAGAAAAGAATAATATTCTTATTCAGATAATAATGCAAAGAATAATCAAAAGCATATAATTCTAAATGGAGATAAGTTACATTCCAATACCAAAGCCTTACTTTTATAATCTTATAAGTTGATATAACTTGCAGCTTAAGTTCCAACTTCCATCGTTCCACGTGCCAAATGCAACCAAGTTGATGTTCTGGGCAGGATTGAATTTTGCAGCAGATGCTATTCCTGACTAGACTCATAACTGCATTGGATTTGACACCAATTTAACAAGAGCATGGCTTCTTATTCAATCCCTCTTGTCATATTCTTTGTAAGTTGGGATGGCAATAGGCTATGGCCGGAGTTCGATTCGATGCTTTATTTCCGCGATTTGAGGTTCGTCTAATTGAATTTGGTCGTTTTTTTATTGAATTAGTTTAATTCTTAAATCTGAATTTGACTTAAAAATTTGATTGATTTAAACATAATTTATTGACTTTGAATTAGATCGGATTAGTTTGTCAACTTTGTTGTAAAATCTAAGTTTGAATTAAATCGAACTAGTTTGTCGACCTTATTATAAGACAGGATCGAATGAATCAGATTCGATAAGACTTTCGAACAAGTTTTTCTTTTTTCTTTAATTTAGTCCACATTCCAAACACTTCTGGAGCTAAAATGTCAAAACTGAACCACAGTTCCACAGCCGCATGTTTGCTATGTGATTTACTTGCCGACTGAAATGAGTCGGACCAGAGCCCAAAGAACAAAGCTTTCATTTCAGGAAGATGAAATTTTCAATGCATATGACTTGGTTTATGTTTCTGGTCTCTGAATCACGAGGAAACGTCACAATCTTTTAAGGAGTGTCACATTCACACATCAAAGAGTAACTTTCAGAGCACAGAACTGTCAATGCAGGTTGGTTTATTGTCAAATGCTGTCCTGTAAATGCATATGACTCAGGCTTGGCTCCTAAAATTACGGAGTTGGAAACCAAATTGCAGCATTCTGAAATCTGTCGGGATTCAACTTTATTAAGCAAGGTTCAAAATCTTGTCAGGGACAAAGTTTTGCAAATGATATTGTTACTGTAAATGCATGACTAAGCTTAACTCCTAAAAATCAGTGGTCTGAAACCAAATTGCAGCACCCTGAATTCTGTCAGGACTCAAGTTCATTAAGGCAGGTTCTATATCTAGCAGGAAATAAAGCTTTGCAAGTGATTCTGTAACCGTAAATGCATATGACTCAAGCTTAACTCCTAAAAATCCGGAGCTCGAAACCAAATTGCTGCATCCTGAACTCTGTCAGGACTCAACTTCATTAAGGCAGGTTCTAAATCTTGCAGGAAACAAAGCTTTGCAAGCGATATTATTACTCTAAATGCATATGACTCAACCTTAACTCCTAAAAATCCAGTCCGAAACTTGCAGCATCCTGAACTCTGTCAGGACTCAACTCCATTAAGGCAGGTTCTAAATCTTGCAGGAAACAAAGCTTTGCGAGTGATATTGTTACTGTAAATGCATGACTCAAGCTTAACTCCTAAAAATCCGGAGTCTGAAACCATATTGCAGCATCCTGAGGTCTGTCAGGAGTCAAATTTATCAAGCCAGGATCTAAATCTTGTAGAAAGCAAACTTTGCATGTGATACTATTACTGTAATACATGTGACTCAAGCTTAGCTCCTAAAAGTCCAGAGTTCGAAACCAAATTGCAGCATACTGAAATCTGTCAGGAATCAACTTTATAAGGTTCTGAATCTTATTTTGCAAGTGCAATGGATAGTTGGCACAAGTCACCAGGATTTGGAAAGATTATTGTTCAAGAACCAACCAATATTGCAGAAATCATAAATGGAACGAAAACTAGACATGATAACCAAAAACAGTGAATCCTCTGCCAATTATTTCAGCACCAGAGAACCAGGCAAAGCACTCCACTCCAAAAAGAGCAGCAATCCCAGCATTATCTAAAGTGATCCTGGGCTTGCTTTTGATGTAAATTTTGAGGTCGTTTAGCTCCTTCCAAAATGCTCCATAACGATTTGGAATGCTGCAGATTAGAACAAGTTGCATAAATTAATGACATAAAACCGACAAGCAGATGCCAAAAAAATTCGGTAAATTTTGCATTACCTGGCTAGGCGAGTGTAGAATAGTTGATTAGAAAGTTCATTGCATCTCTCTATAGTTGGAGGGTCTTGGATATATTGCTTGTTTTGTTCTAACAACTTGTTGTAGTATTCACGTGCATGCTTGGCTGCAGACTTTGAAGCTTCACTCATTGCCTTGGGTTGGAAAACTGGTAATTTTGCTGCCATGGATGCCACTTGAATGGCCTTAGATTGCAGCACAGGCAGCTTGGACGCCATAAGTTCTGTAACTTGAAGTGATAAGAATTATGGTTTTTGAATATATCACCATAGAGAAGAAAAATCCAAACTTTCCAAGAAAATCAGGCTTCTGTCTCAGTGACTTGATGAAAAATGGAAAGCAAACATTGAAAACAAAATGAAACAAAGAGGTGTAATTGACAAAAGATATGTTCTTTTTATGGGAGATTTAAGAACAATTGGCTTTCCAGTTATAGCAAGTTTAAGATCACTACTTCCTATACAAATTGAACTTGTTCAGAATTCAATCAGTCCCTCTGAATCTGATCATACAATAACAAAAATGGTAGTTTGACATAATCCCAATGTGTCATCACAATCAAAATTTCCAGATTGCCAAGCTTGAATATTGTTCTCCAATGTTTCCAAGGGATGGTCCATAAAAACCCGGCAAAAAATCGGATTTTCCATTGAAAGTAATGATGACAAGAAAGATTTGCAGTCTACCTTTCAAGAATCAAGATGGGATTTTCAAGGGTCATGTTCTATAGCAATACCTAGAGGCACTAAAAGCTACCGAGAAGCTTTCATTCACGGCCAACATTTCATATCATCCAACACACACAGACACAACATTCTCAAAGATCAGACACCTAACCTAAGGAATATGTTTCATAATCTCCAAGGAGACAGACAATACAACTTTTTTTTGAAAAGGACAATACAACTTGTTGCATATAATCTTGTACATGTCATAATGAACATGGGATCCTATGAAGCACATACATTACCTTTGATCAATATCTGTAGTTTATGATGGTGTGAGAATGAATGCTTAAGAAGGAAAAGGAGGCTTAAGCCCTGAAAGAAAAAAAGAAGTGTATGGAAAGATAGATTAACAACTTCACTATTACTGCTATAACTTCTTGTCTTCTCTCCAAGATAATAGGAGTTCTCGTTTAGCTTAAAAGTTGGTGGAAAAAGTCTAATATACTCTTAACCTCTACTTCAATTATATGAGGCTTAGTTCTAAGTAGTTGGGTTTTAAGTCCTAAATTAAGGTTATGATTCATTGTATCATGATTCAAAAGTTGATTAGGCTTGATGGTAAAACATATATTAAAAATTATTTAATTATGTTTAAGTCCTTTATAACATTAATTTTTTCCTTAATTCGAAGAAAATAATTAAAATATTTCTTAAAAAGATAAATTTCTTTTATATGTGATTAAAATCCTTTCTATAATCATAATCACTTTATAATTAAAATATTAATTATAAAAATGACAACGCCGAAAAAGCTAAGATCATGTTAATAATCTCGATTGATCCATTATCATCCCTAAATTATTTTCTTGTTTGGGATGTGATGATTGAGAAGGAAAAGGGGATTTTGATGTTGAGAGGACCAGGAATAATGATGAGATGTAAGGTTTTAAGCCTTTCACTTTCGCATACCTCAAGGGATATATATTACTTCTGTGTGAAAACAAAACAGCACATTTAGTGTTACTTTTATTATTAAAGAAAAAGAAAATTTTTATATGTTTTTGCAGATGAGAACTATGAATCTGTCAGTAACCTGCAACAGAAGACCTTCCCTGAATATAGAACTAAAAACAAGGACCAGTTTTCAGGAGATGGAAATCAGAAAAACAAGAGCTTCAGGTTACTGTATGTACAGGACTTGGTCCAGCGAAGAGACAAAGCTTTTACACGTTAATATGGCATCTTTTAGTCCAGCGAAGAGACAAAGCTTTTACATATTACTATGGCATCCTTTAACTCAGTCATGTACACACACACACAAGAAAAAAAGCTTGACTGCCTTCAAGCTCAAGACAAAAATACTAATGAACAAGAAAAATGGGTAATACCCATTTCAACAGGGACTAAGCAATTAAAGAAAAGATAATGATTCGAAACTGATTACAACTGTTCAACTCAAATCATTTAATTGATCCTTCCAAGTCAAAAAGAACAGTGGAAACTACAAACAAAAACTAAAAGACTAGCCGCAGAAACTAAAAACATCCTTCCCCCCATGGATGAGATTTAAGTTTTGCAATTCAAAGTAGTCTACTTGGTAGGCCTAACGACAAAGAATCAACAACAAACGAATTACCGAAAAAAGAGAAGATCTAGATCTACCTTAAAAGGGACTAAGGGATAAAGTTAAAAGCATGATAAAGAATCAATTAAACAATGCAGTGCAAGTTTCAACAGCTCCTTCCCACCAAGATTTTGAGTAAAATGCTACATTTCCCTTAAGACCTAGTGGCAAATATTTGAACATCCTTTCTAGTTTGTGTTGCTGAACAGCTACTACAATCACATTTTCTTTAGACTTCAACCCAACACAATTCAGAACATAACATCTTCTATCTTTAGAAGACATTGGAAAAAAAGGGAAAATGGAATTTCAGGGGGGTGTTAGGAGGAGGGGACAAAGGAAGGATGGAGATGAGAGAATCTAGCTGCCCACCAGAGAATAATGGTGAGTTTCTTCCTCACCGAATTTTTGAAGAGTCACCTCTGGAGCCTGATACATACAGTAGCATGCGCTACAGATTGAAGGAGCATTTGAAATGTGAATCCATGCAGCCTCCGCCTAACTCATTGGTGGAAAAGGAAAAGAAATCTTCTCCAATAGCAACCAAAGTGTTAACTAGCGATACATTTCTTCTCCGACCTTTTTTAAGCATAGTACATGTACAAGCTGTTAGCAGCAGCACAGGCAATGGAGTTTTCAGTAGGATGCCATGCTAGGTGCAGCAACTTAGTAGTGAAATCAAAAGAATTCCCATTTGCATCTACTCCTGGGCTTTCTGCACCTGCCAAGTTTCCCCAAATTCACATGAAAAAAGTTTAAACAGAATAAGAGAAAAGAAACGGGAAGGAATCTGAATTTGTGAAGTGGGTAAAAAGGAGGCAATGAGAAGGCACTGACCCCGTCTTACAACACGTGTTATACTGCTTAGGGATCTGGAAGGCCTTGATGGGGTCTGAACTTGCCTCCTAAAAATTATGTAGTTTGAGAAATTGATTAGCTATCTCGGTTTGGCAATGGTTCTTATTATCAGTCAGATGCACATTATTGAAAATACCTCATTGGATTTTTACTGGCTTCCAGAGTTGTGGCCTCAGAACTTCCCGGGGCACAACCAAAAACACGAAACAGATTGCTGAACTCGCATGAAATAAAAACATCAAACTGCATGTACAAGGTTGTTCACACTAAGAATGATGTAAACATACAAGTGCTAGTATAGCAAATACCTGTAAGACCCTGTTGCCACTCGCAATCCATCACCACTCAAGCAGCACTCAAATTTGTCGAAGATTGAATCATTCTCATATAAGTCACACAACTGGATACGTTTAATAGAAGTCAAGATCAGTGTGGACATGACACCAACAGCATCTTTATCTCAGACTTGTCTGAAGTAAAGAATCTAACCTTAGGTCTCAAATATTCATGAACCTGGAAGGTTGCAACTGGACCTGAATCCATATTGATATCCCACAACTAAAAATAAAAAAACAAGATAAGTGAGGGGAAAAAAAAAAAAAGCATAACCAAAATACATCTCAACAGGAAATCCATGCAGAAATCCTCCTTATGGCGCCTGAAATACAAGAATGAATGCACAGCTTCGTGGAATTGATTAGTAGCTCTTACAGAGTAGATGTAGATCTTGGGTAGGGGTTCAACTCAGACTACTTGGTTAGGCCACAAGGAGAAAAAAGTTTCATGAGTTGGGAGGGTGGTTGGTGGAAGGGCTGGGGGGAAGGTAATATAAATGGAAGAGCTGAGCCAGTATTAGGTAGACAATTAAGATGAGTTATTTTCATGTCTTGAAATGTTATTTGTCTAAATATGATCATAAATGGTCAAACCTTGAGGGTCATGTAATCACGACTTAGTATATGCCTTCCATCCTTGGCAAATTTGATATCTGATATTGAAGCAATTATCTCTGTAAAAAATGATCTAGATCCTGGCGCCTCCTGTTCCTCAAACCTGTATAAATGGTACATCACTAACCAGTTCGTAGAAAACAAAGTAAATGGCCACATAAATGAAGTTTATTAAGACCTCGTCCCTGATTAAGCTTCAAATTATTGAGGGAGGCCTTATTATCCAATACTAGCCATCTACTTGTCATTTTAACTATGCACCTATAGAACGCCATAGGGAAAATAACTGAACGTTCTTACAACTTGGCATGAGAATCACATAATGCTGACTGCCGTAAATCAATTAGTCGGATTGAGCCTTTTGAACTGCTATATGCTAATGTATTGCAATGGCTGGGATGAAATTCTGCCGAAGTTATAACCTCTGTAAAAATAAAAGAAGATAGATTCATTGTAAGATGATTCGTGACAAACAAGAAGATCTTGCAATAGAAACAAACAATCAATCAGGCAAAGCTTAATAGTAGTTTATGCCTACAATATAAGTTGAGTGGAAGTTCAAAGAAACATAGACAACAAAAATGGAATACAAAGTATGCAGCAGCTGGTTTCATGATTAGTTGTTGCGTGTAAAAGCCTAAAAAGTTCGAGAAGAAGGAAGGGGAATTAAGAGAAGAACATGAGAAGGGAAAAACCAACAAAAATACCAAATCCCAGAGCCACCAAATTGGAATAAAAATTTAACAAGTTTATACATCCACAATACAAAGGCTGATAAAAATCTAAAAGGCATAAAGCTTACCTGTTAGGTCCTCCATATTTGCAGGTTTCACATCTACAATATTGAAGCTCTGGTTGCTAATTTCCAAGTTCCAAAGATTTATTCGCAGGTCATCAGCTGATATAAAAGTTTCACCATCACTGGAACAAATGAGAGGAAGTGGCATAATCAGTAAAGCATTACAAACTCAAACCTAAGAGCTTATAAACTGTAATTCATACGGATGACAAGTTTATCACTCAAAAGAACATTATAAACACACCCAAAAAGAAGATTATTAAAAATCCAAGAAAACAAAAAAGTACAAAAAAAGGTGTTGAATTAACATGAGTCATCTTTATCAATGTTTATTTGGATATTAGAAATTATTATATCATTATTATCTTTTTGGTTTTACTTTCCACAACTATAAAAACTCCGGTGGCTATGCTATTTTCAAATTTTTGAATTATCAATTAGGATCATATCGTTGCTAAAGAAACAAAGTAACTCTAAAGAAAAAAGGCATAGAATCACCTGTTGCTTGAAATTGAATTGATATGATAATCATGAGCATGAGCATACACCCTTCGGCATCTGGCCACGAGGTTAGTCTCAGTGCTAGTTACCTAAACGGTAAAATGAGGGATCAGACTTCAACAAGCTCAGCCAAGTTACTAAAATCTAATTCCATCTTATTCAAAAAAAAAAAGATGATTATGAATGTCTGATAGCCATTGCCAATGTTACAAACCATTCAGAGGAACCAAAGCTATCAACAAAAGCAGAAAGGTACATTTCTTGAGGTACATGGTGGGAGGATGCTCAAATATACCTCAATGGTCAAATAAAGATAGAACAACTATAACATGGTAAAAAAAGTTCCAAGTACAACTACCACAGGTAGACGCAGTGCTGGAATGCCCCCAGATGGGAACGCAAAGTCATTGCTCAGTGAAGTGTATGGCCTGTCTGGGCATCCTCCATTTTCCAGGTAAGTTCTGGCACTATTTGAGTTGCTTGAACTAGCAGCACTACCATTTCCTACAGCGCTTGAGGGGTCCAAATTCATCTCAGAAATTTTCTTAACCTTCTTTTCTTGGACCTGTACAATTCTCCAGATAATATGAAAGATGTAAGTTTGATAGTAAACAGCTAACAGTAGACAAAAAGATTTAAAATAGTGCTACACAGTACAAAAATCAGGTTAAGAGCATCAAAGTCTCCAGCAATCATCATGCACTTACAAGCCCAGATGTTAAAGAGAGAATCTCGTACAAGTAATTCAGTTCTGTATGTCCCTAATTCATTACCCAAGACCCTCATCTACTGACACACTGTTATCAATACTACAAAGATGCACCATTAATAGGTTGCAATTACCATATTTTTATGATGTCAGCATAATTCGGGCCCACTATGGACCATTCATGCCTTATCCATAACCTATATAAATCTTCATTTTGGTGAAATATTTTTGCCTCCTAACCCAACACTAGCACACAAATACATCTACACTGCCAACAAACTCTACGTATGGAAGAAAATGCATAATGGACTCAGTAATAGTCAATCATTATCTTGATCAAAATTCACAAAGTTAAAAGAGAACTTCAAGAGACCATTCCTTACCTTCCAAAACTTGATAGTTTTATCATTAGTAGATAAAAGAAAAAGAGCACCATTTGCCATTTGACACCATCTGATCTTGTTGATTTTCTCCTCTATTTCCAAACTCTTGAGATAATCAAACTGGTACAATAGATGGGAACATAGCATGAATATTGAAAGTGTCAAGTAAAAAGATACCATGTAAGAAGTGCATCTACAATAACCCTGGAAAATCACACCTCAGGCTCATGGCTCTGAAACTCTGTTTTATAGCGAAATTCAGGATGCCTGCTGACTGGGTACTCCGTTTTCTCTAGTTCCCTTCTAGATGCTCCATGCTGTAGTATATAAAGAAAAATATCCTTTAACTTGGCCACTTGCAGCACCAAAATCAAATTAAGGAACCATACAAAAAATTCAAATTTAGGAAAAAGCCTATGAGAAAGAAGGGACGCACATCCTTTGTATCTGTCCTCTCAAAGAGAACCACACGCCCCCCACGGTCACCAGTAGCAAGATGATCACCGCTTCTATCAAATTCAATGGCTGAAATAATATCGACTGCAGAAGTATACACAAAACAATATTTACATATTTAAGACAACAGGTGACGAGAAAAAAAATGTACATTTTAATTATCTTTTTCACAACAGGTTGTCCATAGATTTCGTAGATCATAAAATTCCCGGGCTGGAAAATATCAAATGACCGATTTACAATACAAGATCATCCATCCCAATGTATGTGTTCGGAAGAAATATCTCCTCCAAACCGAACATCCAAAAAGAAAAGAAACTAGCCAATGGAAATGTCATTTGTCAAATTTAGTCTTCATAAGATTTTCTTTATGACATCACACTCATCCTCACTGCTCCTTCATCATATCTATACTGAAAAGTTTCTTGGACACATTAAATGCTAGAATTCTTCCACATTTTTCTCCAAGATTTAGCACAAGAAGACTATAGGAGGGACACTTTATGCTACATGCTAACTTCTTACTAGCAATTCACTCAAGTCAGAACCATCTAATTGTTTTCCCGGATCATTAACTCTTTGAATTCTAGCTCAACCATTTTATACTTGCAATCATGCCTCACTTTTCTATCTCCCTAGAGTTAGCAACCAGCAAGTTGAGATATCCATCTAAGCATCCTTATTCCCAACAAATTTTTCTTCTCTAATAGGGTCCCTCTTGACACACGAGCAATCTTGATAAAAGACCTTATTTAATTATAAACAGATTGTAAAAGAATGAAACAGTTCCAAATGATTGATCCTTCCATTCATACACTTCTACCAGACCATGTTGGATTGCCTAAGACAGGTACCTTTTCCATCAGAAATTGCAACTTTGATAACAACTTATTTGGTCAGTATGCCAAATTCAGGAGAAAAAAAAAGACTTATCTTTTCACGAACTAAGTTTGAGAACAATTCAGGAGGGGGCTCATAACCACTTATAACAAATATCTACATTACAAGTAAAACCCACAAAGTAAGATTGCTCTATTCAGTAGATTTGTGCGTAAAAATAGAAACTTTACAAGAATATGTAACTGTTTCTCATATTTTAAATTGTTCTTGAGCTCAAAATAGAAAGATCTGGGACAAATGTGTATGCATATACTTGAGCAAGAAAAAAAAGCTTAACCATCATCACTAAATGCCTGGATATGAAAAATGGATTTTCAGAACAGAGAAAACTATCATCCACAAAAATGAAATCATACTCACTTGAGCAAATCAGAAACACAAGCCTGATTACAACCATTACTGAATCAAGTGTTAAGAAGACCATATCAGCTACTAGTCCCCAGTAACAATCACTAAGATCCAATAACACCCACCAAATGTATAACGTTTACAACTAGGATTCCCCGGTTAAATCACCAAAAACACATTGCATTAACCAGTATCAGAAAACAAATAGATAATCCAGTTTTCCACTAACTCGACCAAGCTGGCTCTCCATACTCCCTCTTCCTCAAATTGTTTAAACGCTCGATCTCTATCGATCACTAAACTTCTTCCAAATCACAAACCAAACCCCACAACAAAAATGAAAAGCACTCATTGACCCACAAACCTAAAAAACCGATTCCTCATCGACCCACGATCCGTTTCGGATCTACAAACCAAAAATAGCCCTTTATAAACTAGTGAAGACACAGAAAATCAACTGGATCCAAATGAACAGAAACCTATACATAACACCTCAAATACGTATCAAATTTACCTTCTTGCACTTCTTCGCCGGCGGTTCGCTCGCCGAAGACCTGAGAAAATTTCCACTCCAGAGACTGCGGTGGGCCCGTCGGAGCTGCTGGGACCTCATCGCCACCGTTCATTTTCAGCTTATTCTCTCACTCTCGCTCTGTTTTCTCCCTTTGTTTGCTTCGACGACCAAATCAAAGGCTCGAGATTTAAGTCTTTCACACACAAAAACAATCAGAAAGATCGCATCTTTAGCTTAGATAGAACAAAAACCACAAACCCCATCAGTCGATGTTCTCATCTCTTCCTATTTCTTGTCAAATGAGAGGTTTTGTGCCCAATTCAACCATTGAAAAACAGAGCCTTTTGGGTTAGTTGTTTTTTTTAATTTCTCTCTCTTCACTTTTTTTTTCCCCTCTTTTTCCTTTTTCTCTTTTCTCTCCTCTATAATAAAGAAATAAAATTCCACTTTTCTCTCAAAGCATTAAAACAAAATCCCAAAATATTAAAAAGAAAAGTCCTTGTTCCTCTAAAAGGACAAAATGGTCTTTTCATTTTTATATCATCAAAATTAAAAAATCAATATTTTAAAAATCGAATTGACTTAACTAATTTAATAATAAAATTTTTAAGTAAGGTTAATTTTTATTTCAATTTTTAATTTAGTTTAATAACTTTTGTTATAATAAGTTTATTATTTAATAAATTAAACTAATTTTTATAAACTAATTAATTTTTATAAATCAAAATAAAGTAATTATTCTTCAATCATTTTTTAAAATTATTAGATTTTATTTAATTTTTATCTAATATCAATAAATATTTTAAATATTAAACATCTTACCTATTTAAATTTTACTCTAATTTTTAAAAATATTGACAAAAAAAAAAACAACACTCCCTCCCTCATTGTCTAGTTTATCTCTTAATAATGGACTTTTCTTGTCTTCCCTTTTCTCAATAAAATTTTCCTGATGTATGATAATCTTACGTGTCATTGAAATCCTTTGATAATCTTACGTGTCATTGAAATCCTTTCATAACAGACATCTTTCATTGGCTGCTGACCTATTGGGGCATCATCTGGTTGGTCTGTGAATTCAAGCATGTATGCCATCTTTGAGGGTAGCTTAGGTAAGGTAAGAAAAGACATGTCTGTCCTTTGCCTTTTTATATGTTTATGGTGAGTTCCCATGGCGTAAATATCAATGAGGATCACTCAATCAAACGGTTGTAAATACTTTGGGTGTTCTAAGTCACATTACATCTAATTGTATGATCTTGATTTTGTCTATTAGTTGGCATCATCACCAAATCTTGTGATTTTTTGCGCTTTCTAGGGTTCATAAGACAAACTTAGGCTATTAGAGGGTAGACACAAAGCTCACCCTGCGTTTGGTTAGTGTCCTCAGAGGTGAGGACGGTGGACGAGGACCCAAAAATTCTGTCCTTCGTCCTGTTTGCTTACTGTCCTCACTTATTTTTGTTCCGTCTTCAGAGGAAGAGGACAGAAATTTTTGTTCCTTTCAAAACTGAGGTACAGAAATTCTTGTCCGAAGGACAAGATCAAGAAAAGACGAAAATAGCCTCATGTAACGTCTGAA
>JAOQMS010000005.1:3592206-3612572 GCA_027563885.1 Erythroxylum longipes
CTGTACAATATGATAATGGACTATTTTGCAAATTTTAAAAAATTTCAGGGACTATTTTATAAATTTAAAAAATTATCTGAAACGGTATCCGGTATTGACCGGTACCGGTACAGTACCGTACCAATATCCAATCCGATACTAAATTCGGTACGGTATTCGCAATATTGGCAAGAACACAAAAGCATGGTTACTTTCAAACCATAATAATGATCTTCACATGAATCCAACAAAATCCACCGACTTCACATGAATGCATTATGCATGAGTAGTCATCTCGTCAAATCATATATTTAAAATACTTGATTTATAAATTACGATATAATACTAGCGATTTCCGGAGACTGATGGAATCGGAATCGATACTATGCTCTGAAGATAACGTGAAGAGAAAGCAATGCTGTGTGCGGACGTGAATCGAACAAGTAGGCCTACCTGCATGCAGGTTTTGTTCCAATGGACTGCCCCCTAGCCCCTAGTTGTTGGCACAGGATCGCCTGTTTCAAAAGTGTATGTGTGGATACAAATTAATGAACAGGAAATTAGAACAAGTGTATGGAAACAGAGGATCGATCGATTCTTCTACTTGCTTGCTTTACCTTTTGGCCGAGATTGATTTTGCTCTTTCTCGAATATTTTAAAGAATAATACGTTTAAAAATGATTAGGATTTAAATAATTTAATTTAATGCTCAAATTCTTAAAATTTTGACCGAAGATTAATCTTTAAAATTTTTACGATTCAATTGAAAAAGGTTATTTTTATTACATAACGTATCTATTAAATATTACGTAAATATTCATCTATTAATAAAAATTAACATTTTATAAAAAGTTTAGTCGATATATTTGTTGTTGCCTTGTAAATAAACAGTTTCTCTATAAATTAAAAATAAGATTACGTATTACTAAACTTTTCTAAATTATAATGTATTAGTGTTACTTTTATTGAATCCTCGTTCTTAAAATTTTTTATTTGAGTTTGGTTCATTTAAAGTGACATTATTTTAATTTAAAAAAATATAATTTATTTAATTTATTTTAAATTTACTAATTAAAATTTTTTAATCAAAAACCCATTATTTTAACAAAAAAATAACTTAAAATCTAATTAATCTAAATATAATTCATTAACTTTAAAATTAAGACTAATTAGACCGAGTTAACCATTTTGAAGTGTATCATACATTTCAAACTTAATCAAGAAAACATTTTAGACTTAATTATACTTGATCTCGTATATTTTTTACTAATTTTATATTCTAAAAAAATTATATTAATTAACTATTATATACATACTTTAATTTCTCATATTTACTAAAATCAAACGCTTTGCTAGTCCACTCAAGTTATAATTTATAATGAATCAAATTTCTTGTTACTATGTACCTGTTTTGTTTTATGAGTATTTACCCATCTAATTTTTACAGGGTCTTATTTATTGTATATATGGATGCTTATGAAATATGGTAGACATAGAATAACGAGACACAGATGATTTGTTCCCTCGAGTTCCTGCATTGGCTATTTTGGAAAAAAGCACGTACTAACTCTTTAATGCATAATTGTACCTAGAAATGATAATTTTGGTCCAACCTAACTCCAATTTGATCATGAGTTAATAAATTTGATTCGAGTTGATGAACTTTTAAGTCAAAATTGATTTTTTTAAATTTTGAATTTTAAATAAAATGTCATCTTCTTAAAATTTAAATTAAATAGAAATTAATCTAATTTGTTTTGAGTCTAAGTGCCTATTTGGTTGAGGTTTTGGAGGTGAATAAGTATTTTTTTTACCACAAAAGTTTTCTTTAAAAAAAATGAATATTTGGCTGTAAAATGAAAAAGGTACTTTTTTAATAGGTATAGTTTTTTTGACAGCTAAAATACAACTTTTTAAGAAGCTTAAATTTAGAGCTTCTCAAAAAAGCACTTTTTCAAGTTGATTTTTTAGATCAATTAGCCTATTTTTTAGTCCCTTTTACCCTTTTATTTTACACTTAATTTTCACAATACTCAAAATACCCACAAACACATTTTCACGTTTATTTTGAGATTTATATAATATTATTTGACTTTATATATTTTTTAATATTTATTTTTGATATTATTTTTATTTATGTTATAATCTATACAAAAGATTTAGTTAGATATATTTTCATTTATGTTTCATATGGTTTAAAATTATATAATAATTAATATATTGTGCTTTGCATATTGTTTAATATATTTTAAATAACATTTATATGTATAAATAATTTTTATTACAAAATAAAATATAGTTAAAATTAAAAGTAATTTTTATTTTTATGTTACCAAACAGTCTATTGCATGAAGCTCTTTTAAAAAAATCTTTTTTAAATGACAGTCAAACAGTCAACTAGTTTCTTAGAAAAGCTTTTCTCATAAAAGTTTTACTGACAAAAGCTTTACTAATATAAGCTCATCCAAACAGGCACTAAATGTGTTTCGAAAACCCAAAATTTGATTAAATTTGAGATAGAGCTCGAATATAAAATATTCATCAAAACTAGGCCCAAGTTTGGTTCGACCCGGTATAAAGGCTAATTAACCAATAAGATTGGCTTATTAAGAGATTAATATAAAATAATCATCATGATCAAGTAGTGATGTTCCCTGTTAGGCAGTGAAAGAGATGTTTCAGTGGAACACCTCAAATCCTTTGTATTTGGCTTTTGCTTTTGAGTGAGGATAAGCAACAAGACAAGGAATATGGAATTGTTAACATTGCCACTAAAGCATCCTTTTTGGAATATAAAGATTAAAAAAAAAGAGATGAATTTATACCTTAAAAATAAAAAATAAAAATTACAAGAATATCCAAAGAATTATTTATTGTATAATATAAAATATAAAATATTCTTATTATTGTTCTCTTTAGCAGCATAATTATTGATTGGATAACATAGAATATGAAATATTCTTATTATTGTTACACCATGAATGAGATATAATGGGAGAGTTTTGATGGGACACAATTGAATTATCACATCCTATAAATTATTAATTTTTGTGAATAAAAATAAAAATTAATTAAGAAGAGAGTTTGTTCTAATGATAGCGAAAAAATTGAAAGTTATTAGATTCGAAAATCTAAGGGGTTGTTTGGTTCTATTTTTACTTTTATGTTACAATTTTTAGTTTTAGTTATTTGTTTTTTAATTTTTGTTTTTTAAAATAAAAACAAAAACATGTTTGTTTATTAGCGTTTTTTATTACTCTTGATAATTGTATACTAGATAGAACAAAGATAATTTATTTTAATATTTTATATAATATTTATTAATAAAATATCAATAAAATAATTTAATCTTATTAAAGTAAATATTTTAAAAATAAATTTTATTTATAAAATTAATATTTTAATTATTAAAACAAAATTTTATTTGAAATTACATATTTTGAATTAAATATATTTATTGATGATTATTAAATTAAATTTATTTAAAATTTCAAAATAAAATGAAATAATTTATAATTTTAATTAATTAATATTTTTAAATTATTCTTAATTCATAATTCTTATTGATTATTAATATATTCAATAATTAAATGATATATATTTAGTTAATAAATCAGATTATAAAAGAATAAAAATCAAAATAAAAAACCACTTTATATATATTTTTTAAGTAAACATAGGAAACTTCATTAATAAGCACTCACAACACTTAAGGCTGAAAAAATACAAGCAGAAAAAGATAAATTCCAATAAACAATACTTGACATAGAAATAGTATTTCTTGCGAGAGAATGAGCTGCACAGTTCGTAGATCTTTTATAGAAACTACTTTGTATTAGTTTTTATAAATTTTAAAAACATGAAAAAATTAAGACAAAAAACAAAGGGTTCTTTTTTTACTAAATTTAAAAATAAAAACAGAATACTGAAAACGGAAAACCAAAAACTAAAAACCAAAAATCAAAAGCTGAAAACCAAAAATCAAAAACATAAATCGAAACAAAAAAACCCTAAATTATGTGTAAAGGCAAGCAAGAGGTTCATATGAATCATTATTTATTATCACACTTAAAATTTTAAATAAAGCAAGAGGTTTATATTAATCATTAATTTTTATGGCTCTCAATTTTCTAATAAATTGATAGTAATTCACACAAGAACACCAAATTTATCAAAATTGACATGTTGATAATGATTTTTAAATGATTATGAACCACTTCAATATAATCAATACCAAAATAGAAAGTGGTGGTTACAGTTAAAGGTCACTAAGTTGCAAAGATTCCAAATTATCCCCGGAATATTCCCTCATCTTGAAAGCTAAGCGGGTCTTTTTTGGTGGCCAGGTAAGCTTGTGAACCATTTAAACATAATCAATGCCAAGACAGAAAGTGGTGGTTATGGTTAAAGGATCCAAAGGATCCCCGGGATATTCCCTCATCTTGAAAGCTTATGAGTGGGTCTTTTTTGGTGGCCAACTAAGCTTAGTTCACTTAGAATATTCCCTTTGGACTCCTTGTTGAAATTCCTTTTTTTTATAAGAAATCTTAACTGACAATCCTTCTCGTATACAAATCCCTTTGAAACACGTCCTTTGCTCGTATATAAATTGATCCATCCTCTTGAGTACAACTATCATTCCAAAAGAATCAAAACTTGTGTGTTTTTAGCTACAAAGATCAATTCTTTCTCTGCATTGTGTGTTTTTTTGGCTACAAAGATCAGTTCTTTCTCTGCATTGTGTGTGTTGAGGGCATCAGCGCTATGACAGGAATTGTGGTGGTTTTCGATTTTGACAAGACCATCATTGACGTTGATAGTGACAACTGGGTTGTTGATGAACTGGGTTTCACGGACTTGTTCAATCAACTTCTCAATACCATGCCATGGAATTCTCTTATGGTTAGTACATTCGTAAACGCGTGGCTTTATGTTTCAGGTTCTTAGCTGTTTGTGTTTTTCAGTCTCTTTTCCTGGTTTCTGAACGTGCAAGTTCCCATCTTTCGATTGTTTTCTTCGTTGTTTACGTATTTCCCATGCCTGGAGCTGGAAGTTAACTATTGTAATGGTCGATATGCAGATCTTTTCTGGTCACGATTGCTCATTTGTTTTTCCGTGCTAAATCTTTTGCAGGATAGGATGATGAGAGAAATTCATTCACATGGAAAGACCATTGAGGACATTGAAGAGGTTCTGAAACGTGTTCCTATTCATCCCAGGGTCGTTCCTGCTATTAAATCAGCACATGCTTTAGGGTACTGCACAGAATTAACAATGGTTTTAGCATGTAGAACTGGTCATGATTATAGCAAGAAATTCATGGCCAATGCTTGGTGTTCTTTTCAGGTGTGAGTTGAGGATTGTCAGTGATGCAAACATGTTCTTCATTGAGACAATCCTGAAACATCTTGGTTTAAGGGATTACTTCTCAGAGATTAACACCAACCCGGGATCTGTTGATGAAGAAGGGAGGCTAAGGATCTCCCCTTATCATGATTTCACTGTATGTCCCCATAACTGTGATCTGTGCCCTCCAAACATGTGCAAGGTACTTCTAATGTTCTTGATTCTAAGTTCATGTTTTTTTTCTTTTTAAGCAAATAGGGAAGATGAATTGAACTTGAGTTTGTTCAAAAAGAAGCTGAATTTGTGCAGAGAAGTATAGACACCATGTGATGGGACCATCCTTTTATTTGTTATACAAAGTTTCATATTCCCATAGAAATGTTTTGTGGGGTTTATTCGTCTACAGAGGTTTAGATCCCAGAATCTATGGAATATGCTTTCTTTATTGGCTTCTGATTTTGACAAATCTCTTCTTTTCATTGTGACCCTACCATTAGTAAACAACAATGTCATCAGGTCGCTACTTAAGAAACAACATATAATGATTAGGGTTGGCTTTGTCTTAATCTGGAGAGTAAAGTTGCTAATCTTTTTCACTTATGGTTCCAGGGTCTTGTTGTTGAAAGAATCAAAGCTTCTCTTTGCAAGGAAGAGAACAAAAGAATTATCTATCTTGGCGATGGTAGTGGTGATTATTGTCCAAGCTTGAAACTTGCAGAATCAGATTTTATGATGCCAAGGAAGAACTTCCCGGTATGGGACTTAATTAGCAGAAACCCTTTAGTCGTCAAAGCTGAAATTCATGAATGGACTGATGGGGAGGAGCTTGAACGTGTTCTTCTGCAACTTATCAGCTCAATTTCTGTGGAGGAACCAAACAACTTCTCGTTTTCAGCTGATTGCAAGCTGGAGATATTGTCTGTTGCATCACATGAAGCCTTCCCAAAAGCTCTCCCAGTACCTCACTAATTATTCTCAACAGCCAAAAAGTGGCACACTTGTCAGGATAACAATACGCATAATGTTAGCTCTGACTAATCTATCAGTTCAGACTATTAAGTTCTTGTGTGAAAGGATGCAATGTTTTCTTTTCCATTTTCCTTTCTTTTCTTTTCTCTGTGTCTTCAGAGAAAATCTTGTAAATTTTTAATTTACCTGATGAACTTGAAGTGAATCAAGTGATTCAAGAACCCTATGTAAGGGTTACTTCAACTTGTGTACTGGAAAGGTATCCCAAAACCTTGGAACTAAGCCCTCAAGAACACAGTATTTTAACCAATGACGTTTGCCGTGAGAGTTCCTTTTAATGCTTTGGTCATGTTCAGAAGTATGAGGAGAAGGGCATTAGCAAAATTTCTGATACAGCTCACTGCCATGTGCCAATGTATGTCTCCCAAACCCCAATAAACATTATGAAACAGAGGAGGGTAACGTTTCAGACAAAGAGCATTGGGGAATTTTCTGGTCTGTGTCTGTGCTAGCCAATGACGAGGAAGCAAAAGCAGTCTTCCTTGAATTTAACTGTTCGCAGAGAAAACTAATCTTGTGTGCCATTTGTGAGGCTATTGATCTCTGCGAAGAAAGTTTCCATGTGACACCATTCAAGAACAATTGGAGCATGTGCTGTTGTCTGTCAAAAGTCTACCATTCAAGCTCCTTCCCATATGAAAAAGAACAGCAACTGTACAAGTTAAAGAGTCTGTGACCTTAGAACTTGTCCTATGTGCAGCATGGATAACCTAGGCTGATTCCTCCTATTTCCTGAGAATCAAACACAGTTATTTCCAAGACGTGAACATAAAGGTACATATCCTTTTGGTACAAGATGTGGAAGAATTTTGCAATGCAGTGAACTAGAAGCGATTTTTTGTTCCTGAATATCAGATGGGGTTTGGATTTTGTTCTGCAAAAGTTCAGATTTGTACACATGCTTTTGATGACTTGAAAATTAGTTTGCCATTGTAACTCAAAGCAGAATTGTTTATTGTACTAAGAATATTGGAATTAGAATTACAGTATCAAACAAATGAGAATTGAAACAGATAAGATTATGTCATATTGAATTTCGATAATAAGAGTAATATTCTGTAGCATATACTCAGATAACTTCTTTTTTCTTTTGATCTCATTCTGTGGATGCATACATGATTAGTATTCTTGCACCAAAACTAGGAGCCCACTTCTGTTTTCTGTTGTATATAATATTTATTAATAAAATTATTTTATTTTATTTTATTTAAATAAATATTTTTAAAAATAATATTTATTTTAAATATATTTTAATTATTAAATAAAAATTTCAAAATTACGAAAAAACAGAAATAGGAAACCAAAAACTTTTTTTTGTGGTTTTCATAAATTTTGAAAACTTGAGGACACCAAAAACTAAGGACATAAATTAAATACTCAATTAAACTATTTTTTTAATAAATTTGAAAACAAAAACAGAAAACCAAAAATATAAATAGAAATAAAAAGGCTCTATATTTTGAAACTATCACAGTTTTCAAATCATAATTTGAAGCAATACTCAGTTCATGTAGCTGCAAGTTCTAGCTTTATGTTCTTTTTCTCCCTTTTCATGGGTTATCTCTTTCTTTTCTTACATGGAAACTAAAGCATAGAATAGAAATAGCAAACAGATAGAGTCTTTACTGACAAAATTAGCAATATTGGAAAATTAAGTTCAGCTGCTAAAGCCTTATTTATTTATTGCTCTAAATTAATACATGATCATGTCACAATGCATTATTGGACCATGGATAGTTGATAACACTATTCTCCCTAGACTGGAGTCTCCAGTATCCATTATGAATAGCAATTGTTAAGATTTAGAAAAGGAGTTCTTTCTGCAACTAGACCAGTACTCAGCTACAAGCTTGGAGAAGTAGGAATTGGTTTCCACGAGGTTTGAAGGTTCATCATACTCCACCAATGTCCCTGCATTTCACCAATTTATTAGTATCAGAATTCCCTTTGGTAGGTTCTATTAATCAGTCTGAAAAAATGAATTGATCTATTTAACTTGGAAATCTATACATGTGATTCATACCCAGTGGAAGCACGCTGAAAAGGAGGAAAAGGAAATGGATGCATACCATAAGAAAGCACCATGACCATGTCACTGTCTATAACAGTTGGAACTCTATGAGCTACTGTTATAACAGTGCATTTAGAGAATTCTTGTCTGATGATTCTTTGTAAGATGGCATCAGTAGCAGAGTCTATTGAGGCAGTAGCTTCATCAAGTACTAGGATTCTGTTCCTTTTTAGGAGGACTCTTCCCAGGCAAAAGAGTTGGCGCTGCCCAGCACTCCAATTTTCGCCTTCATCACTGACTGTGAAGTTGATTGTGATCATAAATCATGTGTTTGTACTTTTAGACAACTTTTTTCAATGCTTTTGCAAGTAACAAGAAAACCCTTTGAAGCAGTGTGAGATACTAATAGTAATACTGTGCTTTGTGCAGTTCTTTTTGGACAAACATGTAGGAGCTTGCTTAGTGAGCTAACCTGATGAGTCAAGTAGATTAGGTAGGCTGCTGATAGTTGCTTTAAGCTGGCACTTCTCTAGAGCCTGTGAGTAGACATGTTAAGCATAGAAAAGGTGTATGCTTTAGAAAATTTCCAGCAAAAAATCTCAATTAATGATTGGAAATTCAAGTAGAATTAGTTGTCTTACCTCCCATATTTCATGGTCAGAGTAAAGGCCTAAAGGGTCTAAGTTAGTACGTACACTTCCCTTGAAAAGTGTTGGCTCCTGAGGAATGATACTAAGCTTCATCCTAAGATCCTTGAGACCAATAGAGCATATGTCAAGTCCATCTATAAGAATTTTCCCACTTGCAGGATCAACTAATCGAAACAATGCACTTATTAACGTCGTTTTTCCGCTTCCGGTCCTGCCCACAACTCCAACTCTACTCCCTTCCTTGAATGTGCAGCTGATTCCCTTGAGAACTAATGGTGCATTGGGACGGTATCTAATCTGAGAGCATGATATGTTCTCAACATAAAGAAACAGATATTACATGGTTCCTTCATTTGAAAAGGTCTACTTGATTCTCACCTTCAATTCTTGAAGCTGTATCCTACCGTTTGGTGGCCATGATGAGGATGGTCTATTGTCCTCCACTATAGCTGGAGGTTCTTCTGATATGTGCATGAACTGCTTGATTCGTTCAATTGATACAATGTAGTTTGATAAGCTGCAATACCAGCGAATCATGAACACCTGAGTGCCGGTTAGTGTTAGCGCATAAGACAATGAGAGGCCTATCAGTCCTGCATACCCAAAAAAGAGATGTTGTTTCAGCAGTTAAATCTTTAATGGTATCTCAATATATAGCAGAAGAATAATGAATTTTTCTGTGAATTTAGACCCACCTGCTTGTACATATCCCTTTGGAAGAAGTATAAGGAGTATTGCACCAGTAAACAAGGTGATGTTCATAAGTGTTTCTATTCTTATAACTAGCCACTCCATGCTTCCATTTGAATGGAAGAAAAGTGTAGCATCCGTGTCTACAAGCTTTAAGTAGTTCTGAAAGAACCTGTCAGCCATTCTGAAAGCTCTTATAGTGACAACACCAAGTGATGTCTCAGCTGCATAATTCATGACAGGTGCTTTGGTTGTTCCATTGATTCTTATCAGTTCTCTTGCAGAGGCTAAATAATATCGCTTTCAAGTTGAAGAAAGATAAACAAAATTTATTTAGGCCTCTCTACATTACAGAAAGATAAAAGGAGAAAAAAAAAGAACAAGTTGAGAACTTTCTATACCTGAACATAATATGACGCTACCATAGAAAGTATGGCTACAATAAGAACTTGCCATGTGACTGAGACCATAATTCCTATAATTGCTATGAGTTCTACAAATGGAGCCACCACAAAGATGAAGGAAAAGGGGATGTCAAAATCCAAAATACTCAGATCAGATGAAGCCTGCAAATTAGAATTTCATAAAATGTTAGATGTGACACAATGCCCGTGATATCCCGTTAGTGAAAAGCATGGCAGGATTATAAAGTTTACTTACGCGAGTCAGAATCCGTCCAACAGGAGTAGAGTCAAAGAAGAGCATAGGAGCTTTAAAGATTGAATTGGTAAAACCAGAGAAGAAGGCTTTAGAAGCAGCTAATCCCAGATAGGCTGTAGATACAGCCCTAAAAAATACAAAGACAGCACTAATTATGGAAATCACTGTGTAGACACCAATCAAGACAGCACTGTTGATTTCAGGAATTTGGTTGGCGAATGCTAGCCAATAAGTTGCAGCAGCCTGAAAAATAACAAAACCACATTGTGATAGTACTCCTAAGCATGCAAACAGCGTTCCCTTTGGGGCATTGAGATAGTCCAGGAATGGCTTCCACCCAATATCACCGATCTCCTTCTCTTCTTCTTCTGTTAGCTGTATTCCATGTGTGCCCTTTATAGATGCCTCCTCTTTGCCAATGTTTTTAGCAGGAAAAGACATATTAGATTCCTCTGGTTGAACTAAGTCTACCTTTGGCAATTCTCCTTGGTTGTTATTATTTGAAGGGTTTAATACCAGTATTGCATCTTTATGAGCATTGACAAGCCGTTCAAATGCAGTACCGGCCATCAAAAGCTCTTCATATTTTCCTGACTGAGTTATTTGTCCCCCTTCCATGACCTATGCAAAAGGCATAACTACTGATGTGAAAACGAAAAAAAGAATAGGTAATGCAACAGACAAATTTCAAAAGAATTCAATCAACTGAGGTGCTTTACTAGAATTTTATCAACTGTTGACAGGAACTCCACTTGGTGAGTGACAAGGATGACAGTCTTCTTCTCTAGAGCAGTCATAACACAGTCCTGCAGTTGCAGCATTTCAGATTGAATAATTCATGCCATTTGAAGAACAAGAGAAGTTACTTTGTCTTACATTGAACAGAATTGCAGCAGTATGTGCATCCACTGCACTAAAAGGATCATCAAGAAGATAAATATCAGAATCATTATAGACAGCTCGAGCAAGTTGAATTCTTTGTTTCTGTCCACCACTCATATTAAGCCCTCTCTGTCCTATTTCTGTCAGGTCGCCATGGGGGAAATTGTTGATGTCCTTGTCTAAAGCACAGGCTTTAATGGCCATCTCATACTTGGCTTGTTCCAATGGCTTTCCATAGAGTATGTTATCACGAACTGTTCCACTTTGGATCCAAGAAATTTGAGAAACATAAGCAATAGATCCAAAGACATTGACCTGAGACAAACATAAGACAACATGAATGACTTGAAAAACAAATTTGCAAGACTAACAGGAGATTACTGTTTGTTCTGAACTTACTACTCCAGAAACTTTGGGTATTTCTCCCAAGATGGCATACAAGAGTGACGATTTCCCAGAGCCAACTGGGCCACAAACTGCAATTTTCTTCCCACATTTGATATCCAAGTTCACATTTCTCAATGTTTCTATTGTTAGTTCAGGGTCCCAGCTGAAGTTACCTTTTTGAATCAAAACACTTCCATCAGGATTCTGTGGCTCAATTCTATCCAAAATTTCGGTCTTAAGTTCATCATCTAGCAAAAAGGCATTAATCCTATCAAGGGAGACCTTGACTTGGATCATGATGGAAAGAGCCTCAGGTATCAACCTGACCGGCTCTCCCATGCTCCTAAGTGTTGCAAGAACTGTGAAAATGGTGCCAGCATTCAGCGGGGCACTATTGAACAGGGCACATCCCATGAATGTCACAGAAGAAACGACTAGTGGGGATAACCAATACAAAATTGTTCCAAGAACTTTTTTAAACTGCATTTTGGTCAACCATTTGAACTCCTTTTCTCGGCAAGAATAAATCAAGCCTTTAAATTTCTCCTCCCATGACTGCAACTTTATGATTTTCATGCTGTTTAAGATCTCAGAAGTAGCTCTAAGTCTCTCATCTTGAGCAATCATCAACTCAGTCTGATATATCTGCAAAATTCTAGCAAATGGCACATTAAGAATTCCACATATGAAAAGGGGGACTAATCCTATTATAGCACCAAGACCAACAACCCCAAAAAGGACTCCAATGGATAGAAAGAGTTGTACTATAAGAGTCCATGTTAAATGAAACCACCACGGAAACTCCCCGAGTCGATAGGCATCAACTGCAATGTAGTTCACAATCTCACCAGTTGAGTGCCTTTTTCTTCCCAGACTTGAAAGCTTAAGTTGTTTTTTGTATATTGCAACCATCAATGCTGATCTCATTCTCATTCCTGACTGTCTTGCATAGAAGAACCAATGCCTTTGTGTCAGTGACTCAACTGTCTTTACCAGAATCAAAATTCCAACTATGAAAAGACCTTGATAGAGATTCTGATCAGCAGAATTTGAATAATTAACAAAAGCATACAGCAGAAGAGGAAGAGCTACTACTGCAATTGTCCTAAGCAAAGCAAGGATACCAATTAATATATTCTCATTGAAATAAACTTTTGCCACAGCCTTAATAACCCAGTTTCCTGTTTTATTAGAGCACTTATCAGTAGAAAGTGTATCCCATGCATCAGCAAACTTCTGGTAAGCTATATCGGCTTCATCATCAGGAATTAAAGAAGGGATATCTTCAAGATTTAATGGTTTTGAGTAGCCTTTTGCAAGCAAAGGATTAATCCAAGAAAATGTCAATTTGCTCAGGAAACTAGCCTGTCCTAGTTTGGACTGATTCTGTTTCTGCTTTTCAGGTAATAGTGGCTCAGATAGACCGTTATCTGCAATTTGTGGAGAACCAACGTGACAGGAGTTCTTGAAAGCACAAAACAGAAGCAAAAAGTGGACAGCCCATGACAGCACGTCAAGAACTTGGATTGTGCGTGCTCTTGCCAAAATTTGGATGTTTAGAGCTGTTACCAAGAAAGAGGAAGACACCCACCAAACTCTTGAAAAAATAATGATGCATTTGTACTTAGTAACAAGCAAGGACACTGCGAATGATAACCATATTAGTCCTCTGATGAGGTAAACGAGCCAATCCAGATGTTTGACTTTATAGTCTTCGCCTATTAGATCCCATAATCCCATACCAATATGTGCAGTGCTAATGAGAGCACAACAGATGGAAACCACTACTGGAATCCATTCCTTTCTGTTGCTACCACCCACTTCACGTTTTGCGACAGATCCTACAAGCAAAAATAGATAGAAGATGCCCAGAAACAGCAGATTTATTGCATCGATGGCGGCTCTTTGCATGCAAGGAGAATCCGCGGTAACTTCTCCCCTACAAATCCATGAAAGTTCCCCTGCATAACCACACGGGAGGTCTTCCATGTTAGCTTCCACAAAACAATATATGAACTTCCAAGTAGAAACCAAGAAAGCATGACACAAAAGGATTTTAAAAAAACTTGCAAGAATCGCTTGCACCAAAACAGCAAGCTAGCAGTTTCAGTTCCTTAGGTCCAATATTAAGTCACCTGTTCATATCATCAAACACTAAGCATTTGTTTCTTTTGACAAGTGAATCAAATCCAAATGAAGATGCAAAGAACAAGCAGCTTCAGGAAAGAGTATGATTATACATGGCACTGAAAACCAAGAAAAGGAACTATATAACATATACCAACTATGGTCTCCAAGAAAGTCATTGGTGTAGGGAAACAAGTAACTCTGCAAACCGAAGCTCAAGTACACTTGATCAGCAGATTCAACACAATACCCTCCATATATATAAGCTGCTAGAAATGAAAGAACTGTCCATATGCTTTCTATGTGCTTTTGTCTGCATGTGCAGTCCACAAACATGTCAATGTCAGGAGTCAACTATTCCTGCCTGTAATTATTACCTGAGGTAAAATTCTCAAGTTCCTGAAACCCTGAAAGTAATTTACAAAATCTTTCCTGAATTCCTCCCATCTTCCACTTTCATAGAGATGAATTAGCAGTAATCTAAACAAGCTTTAAAAAAATAGTATGTCACTATCAGAACTGATCAATACATACATGGATTATTATCATATAAGTGAAGCAGATCGTTGTCTCCTAAGGATTAAGGTATAAACTATGGATGGCCAGCCACGGGATCTTCTTAAAGAATTATGAGTTGTTCCATAAACTAATCAAATTAATCAGATCTGGAATGTCTTCAATGCTTCAACTATTTTTTAAATGCAAAAGAACAAAGTTCTGTAATTATTCTTTGGCTTGATCCTTGTCATGATCACTGGTGCCAAATTTATTATTTTTATCACAATTATGGAAAGGGCCAGCGCCTGAAACTTTAAATTGACCAAAAACTGAAAATGGTATGGTAATCTTTTATGGTCCTATATGTCAGAGATTATGATCATTGTCTCCTAAAGTTTCTTACAAGGACACGGAGAAATGTAAATGCCTCGTTAATAAGGAGAGACACTTAAGAAAAAAGCTGTTTCGATACGTTAAATTCTCTATTAATATGGCTGACATGACAAGCTATGTTAGATTAACATTTTCGTTATTTAGTTATCATATATTGTAATTTTGTCACGTATTAATTTTATTATTTAATAAATTAAAAATATCAAAAACCTTAAAATAATTATATACTCATTTACTTCTTTACCTTAAAAAAAGAGTAACAATTGAACATAATTTGAAACTATACTATTACAAAAATTTTCCTTCTTTGATTTTTAAACAAAAAAATACTATGACTTGGTTTGGGGGAGCAGTAGCGGTTGATAACCTGCTGAAATGATAAGTATTTATGTGTTTGGGATTGCTATTTTGGTAAATGCTGAAACGTAAAAATAGGTATTTAACAAGTGCGATTGTGGTTGCTTAAAAGAGATAAAATGACTAAAAAGACCATTGATTTAATAAACTATTAATTTTTCTTATTAGTTGAGGGTATAATAGAAGATAATAATTATCAAAAGGTTATTAATGAAAAGTAGAATTTCTACCGTAGAAGTACTTTCTTACCGCAACCTTCTTTCTACTTATTGATTTCTGCAGTAAAACTGCACTTTCTTTCAACTTTCAGTTGTTCACCCGCAAATTTAAACATGTAACTGCGTTAAAAAACTATAGTAGATAAGCACTTATCTCCACTATATTGCAGATCCAAACGCAACTTATATCGTATAATAACCTAAAAATTTATATAAAAGTAAAGTCTAAATATATTAAAATTTTTATGTTTGACTTCACATTTCATTAATCTTTTATCTATTATTTAGTTAAAATACCATAATATTAAAAAATTTTAAATTATAATGCAATGTTATTATAAAATCATAAATTAACAAAAAATTAAGAAAAACTGTTAAGTAATACTAAGATGGCGAGCCTTGAGGAACCGGTAAAGTTCTGGAAAACTAAAATTTTACCTAAACTCATCATAAGCCATGCATTAGAAGTAATTGAATGGTCAGGATAATGGAATTGCATGCCAGCTTTTGTAAGCAGACATAATGATTAGCAACACGACTTTCGCATTGGCCTCTTTGGTTTGGAGTAGTCGTTTGATCAATCCACCAATGAGTGGATCTCATCCAAATGGGCATCATATTATCGAGAGATTAGATCTTCTATATCATTTATGATGTTCCTATCATGTTTTATTAAATCTCATTCATACATTTATGTAGAGTAGTCGTTTAATCAATCCATCAGTCATTGGATCTCATCCAAATGGGCATCATATTATCGAGAGATTAGATCTTCTGTATCAGTTATAATGTTTCTATCATGTTTTATTAAATCTCATCCATACATTTATACGAATCTCACATAAATGTATGAATAAAATTTAATAGAACAGAGTTGAAACAGAATAAGTGGAATAAAAAATTTTGATATACTTTAATTATGTTTGTGCTTAAGATAACGTCATTCCATGTATAAATAGACACAAGATGATGTTAATGGGGTTGAAATAAAATAATTAAGATAGAGAATCAAAACTCATCCAGATAAAAAAGATGAATGCATCATTTCTGTATCACAATCAAGAAAAATGACCAATGCACTCAATTATGGTAATAATGGAACCAAGTCCAACCCTTTTTCTTCATTAAATCGAAAATATATAGAATTTAGATTGACTATCATCCTATCACTTTCATGGTTTCATCTCATAGGTCAATTATTTCTAACTTATCAATGTAAATTAAAAAAAATGGCTCAAAGAATATTATTAAATGTTTTTAACTATCACTTTCATGGTTTTATCTCATAGGTCAATTATTTCTAACTTATCAATGTAAATTTTTTAAAAAAATGGCTTAAAGAACATTCCTAAATGTTTTTAAAAACCGGACCGAAAGTTATGCTAACACAAGGTTTATTATTAATGATTTTAATGATGAACTTATAATATTTCAAAAATCAAACTGTATTTATTTCCTTATATATATTACGATATATTTTTCAAAAGGAAATAAAATCATATGATAAATGTTTCCTTTTATTACAGAAACCTTTCTTATAAACTTATAGGATTTATAAGAAATGATTCCACAATATCTGAAAGGATCTTACAAATCACAATCAACTTTGTGATATGATCATTTGTATTGACATCTAGATACTGAAAGATTTTATCAAATATGGTATTGAAGATTTAAAGTCAATTCAAGATATAAGAGAAACAACGATTAGTTGAAGGAGATGTTTGTTTAAGGAAGAGCCACTGAATTTGCGAACGAGAGACATACGCCAGACCTTCGAAATACATCAATAACATCAATACTCTTGAAAGTCATATTGTTATAAAATCTCTTGTGTTTTAAAAAGTGAAAATTCTTCTTGAGAGAAATCATTGAAGCTCGTATCGAGCAAATCACATTTTTATTTGTTAAGAGCTTGTGGAGGCTAGCTAAATACTACTAATTTGAAAGATTGAAGAACATTAAAAAAAATATTTTGACTTTTAAAATTCCGCATTATATTTTATGTGTGTTCATTTAAGTAAGAGGCTCCTTCACTTTTGAATAGACTCCTTATGTTTTCAACTTGAAATAGTTTTCTTTCAATTTTAACAGGCGCCTTCTGTTTTAAATTATTTTGACATAATTTATCGTTTAACAGACTCCTGTCATTTAACTGGCTTCAATTGTCTGACAGACTCCTATTATTTTAAACTTAAATAGGCCCCTATTTCTTATCTCTTGCGTGTGTTTGCTTTATCAAGTTAAACCAATGAGATAAGAGGTTTAAGGTTTAAAATAGTTAACCAGTATTAGACCGTCATATAATCTGCTAAAAATTAAAGAATTTGAAATATAATTGAAAGAGATTGTTCTTACCTATTGAAAAATTTGAAGTTTAATTGAAAAAATTGGTTAAATGAAAATTAATTGATCTATAGTTTATAATAACTTATTAATTTATAAAATTTGACCAATAAATTAATAAACTGATCAAATTTAACAATAATAATTATTAAAATAAATTGAACTGAAAAATTAGTCAGTTCAAGATTAATACAGTTAAACCGGTTAAATTTTTTAATCATTGAAAAATACCAAGTGGTATAAGTGAATTTATGTTGCCTCAATAGTGAAGGGTTCGATAACTGATAGCAATTTATTCAAGTTTATTATTTATTTTTGACTTGATAATTTATTCAATAAACAATTCAAAATGCCTATATATATATATATATATATAAATCATGTTATACAATTAATATTTTATTTAAATATATATTGGAAAAATAACCACCGTAAATTTTACATTTATTAAAAATTAATCAAGTCTAACATATTTGAATCACAAAGGACAGAATAGGGATGTCAACAGGGCATGTCGGACCTGGCCTTACTATGAGCTGACCGACCCATGGCCCAATCCAAGCTAATTTTTGCCATACAAAGGACAGAAGATACACATCAACAAATTTTGATATTTCTCAAACTCTATTTGGAATCCAAAGGTCGACGACATGATCATGAAATTTCTGTCTTATATTAAAATCACAAGTATGTTTTGTCTTCTTCATTCTCTTATCTTTGGAAAGAAATGTATTATTAAGAAAAAACATAACATTATTCTAAAATTATGGACTTCATATGATTTTCCAGTTAAAAAAATTCGAAATATGTGGAGAAATTTTCAATGGAATCCCAAGTTGGTTAAGTAAAATAATGACAATAATTAAAATATTCAATTGATTCGATTAGTTTAATTATAAAATTTTGAATCGTTTAACTTTTCAGTTCAATTTACTTTAATAACACTTATTGTTAAAACTGATTAGTTTATCAATTAGTCAGTCAATTTTTGTAAATTAATAAATTTTTATAAACTAAAATAAATCAATTAGTTTCTATTTAACAAAAATTTTCAATTAAACTTTAAATTCTTCGATAGCAAGAACAATCTCTTTCAATTCAAATTCTTCAATTTCATTATATCTTTAACTGATTTTATGACGGACTGATGCAAGTTTAACCTTTTAAACCATAAATTTCTTGTCTTATACTTTAACTTTTAGTTCAGTTTTTAACATGTGCTCGTTTGTATAAACATATTATTTTAGTTTTGTTTTATACTCATTCTTATTAGAAAATACAATCTAAAATTTTGGGCATAAGATTACAAGTTCAAGTCACATAAACAAATTTTTTGTATAAATACAAACAGAAGATTGCGTACATTATGACCCTTCCTAAACTTCCGCAAAACAGACAATTTGGTACATTAATGACAAAATTGTGTGATAAGTAATAGTAATATGTAAACAAAAATATTAAACTAGAAAATTTTCAATTATAAATAGATCCAATATAATCAATTCATTTTTTTCAAAAATCAACCATATAAAAAGGTTCTTTTATCAATATTCTATAACATAATTAGATATAAAAACAACATGGTGAGCCTAACTTTTTAGTCTTGCTTTAGCACGAGACTGAGACTAATACACAGTTCATTAGCAGCACAATAAGAATTTGTCGAGATTCTTATATCAGACAAATACGAGTGTATTCAATTATTTATAATAGTACGTAAATATTTTCTCTCAAGCTAACTTTTGAATAGGCTTTTCAATATAGTATTAGAATATGTTTATCTCAATAGTTTACGATAGTGTCTGGTTATTCTTTTGTCACAATATGTCCAACAGATATCCAACTCTACTTTAAGCTAAAGAGGTGCATTAAAAATTAGTTTGAGAAGAGAAATTTGTATATTATCATAAATAACTGAATACACTCGTACTTATGAATTAGGCCTTTCGACGAAAATGAGTAACTGATCACGACAGATCTTATTCTTAAACTGATCTTATCTTATCTTTAAGAATAAGATCTGCTGACACAAAATAGAAAATGGGTTAACACACATATATCATCCGCAAATTGTGTGGAGCAAGTGTCCTTTTTGGCAGAACTCAATTCCTATGATTCTTCAACATCACCGCTTGCTATGTTAGGTCATGAGTCGTTGGAAGTTAGATCCAATGTATTTGTGTCAAGAGATGATTAGGTGGTGAACAATGTCCTCTGGTGTCAATCTCTCATTCTCATCTGTAGAATGTACTGTTTTATGCTGGAGAATGTGCGAGCCTTATCTTCACTTTTTAATTTTTTTATTTTATTTATAATAATCAAATTTAATATCCATTTTAAAATTACACGTAATAATTAGAGATAATAATAAGCCCAACCGTATTAAATATAGTCTCTTTATATGACAATTCCAAAACACTCTCTGTATTGACAGTTCAACATCATGAACGTAGCCTTAGCTTTAATGTTCACGTGTTGGTGACATGGGTCGACACTAGGGATGACATTTGGATCAATGTTCACATGATGATGACATGAGTTCAGATTGGGGATAATATTTGGGCCGAGCTCGACCTAAGGCCATCTCCAACCATTACACTAAATTTAGTGTAAAATGGAGTATTCTTAGAATCTTTTTACACCAAATTTGATGTTACTGCAATCATTCTATACCAAAATTTTTCAAAGAATATATCACAATAATTTAGTTATTAATTAAATTAATTTATATTTATACAATAATTTTTATTTATTTATTTATTAAAAATTAAAATAAAATCATTATTCTTAATT
>JAOQMS010000005.1:3612672-3651168 GCA_027563885.1 Erythroxylum longipes
TGTAAAAGTTAAAGTGAAAATTAGGTCTTTAAATATTGTTGTGAGAAATTATTTTTATGTATTTAATAAATCTAACTTGTCTACTTTTGATATCCCATAAGATAAATTAATAATTAATATATTAAAAAAATTTAAAATCTAACATTGTTAAAATTTAAAGTGTTATTAATATGGTTTTTAAAATATTAAAATATAACGACAGAGATTATGTTTAAATTTTTTTAATAAATGTTAGAGGCCATGCCTTCTTCAAATCAATAAGTTAAAGATTGCAAATGGGCCGATGAGACGACAATTGACTGAGAATGGAAATTACTTATATCAGGAGTTGACCCAAGTCCACCAAATAATGGGTTGTTCTAAAAATTCAGGATTCAGGCCTAAGTTTAGAAGATGGTTCTGATGATTAGCTTAATGAGTAAAATGAGCCCTTAGACACTTAATTTCTCTGTGATTTATCATCAAAGAAGATCTTGTGTTTGATCAATTTTCTTGGATAATTAGAACTTGATTTATTAAGGTTAACTTCAACAATTTCCGTTTTGTTTTTACTTATTAAGGTTACTGAAATTTGTCGTAATTATACCCGTATCGTTCGCAATTATCGTAATCCCTACAATCCGCAATTCAAAACCTCAAACTGGATTTTGAATCTTCCTCTTACTGTTTAGTGATGCTTCTGCAACAATTGACCTACTTCACTTGTACTTTCTACAGATTGATCCAAGAAAGAGATGGTCTTGCATAGCTTTGCAACAATTGACATAAGTCCGAATTCGAGCCCAACCCAGTTAAATTAGGCTTGGTCCGTTAACTTCAGGTAGACTTTTCTGCCATGATGCTTTCAATTGCTATGACTGGTAACTTATGTACACTGACATTGGATCGTTACTTATCTACATTTATGGTCACAATCCTGAGAAAGTTTGAACTTTTGAGGAGTACAATTAGTAAATGGAGCCATTCCTGATGCCTGGTTTTCCTGAGTGGTCCATGTATTGAGATATTATGGAATGTTATATTATCCAGCTTGAATTGTGTTCCAAATTCAAATCTAATGGAGACCCAAATCCTCATCTTCTAAGCTTGTGAATGAGCAATGGTCCACAACTAAGAACTTGGTGCATTAATCTCAGGCAATCAATGCACTGGGCCATCCCCATTTCAGAGAAAGATAAAGCATTTAAATCACTGCATTATATACTTTCACGAGGAAATCCATTCTGTTGCTGGCTTGTAATAAGCCCCTAACCACACAAAATTCCAAGTTTTAACAGCACAGCAAGGCAGTAACGCCTTGAGGATTTCATGTGGATCTACAAAGATATAAGCAAAATGGTTCATGTACATTAGACTATTTTCGTACCCAACTTGATCTAAATCCAACTTGAAACTATATAGACAAGGTATATACATAGTGATTTTTAGGGTTACACATCTACTAGTCGGATTAAAGCTACGTAATATTAAACTTTTTTCAATTTTACGTATCGGTATAATTTTTGCTGAATTATTATTATTGTATCTATAAAATTAATTTGTCCAAAATAATGAATTTAGTCAAATCAGATTTGATATGAGAAAATGCTGCATACAAAAAATGACAGAAGAATGCTACTATAATTAAGACAGACCTGAGACCTGTCATGATTGTCATGAACAGACTGGTTCCAAGCATTCCAGGCATTGTACAGTCATGGATCAAATAAGCATGGTTTTGTGCAAGAGTTTGTTTGTAACTTTAAAGGGTGATTCATGGAGTCAAAAGTTCTTGTTAAGGCAACAGATGTTAGGAAAGGTCCCATCATTTCCTATTTTTTGCTTACAATGTAGCCAAGATCTCTGAATGAAAGTCCTCTTGACCCAGACTTTCATGGCTGAAACCAAGAAACAGGTTTTTATGTACTCCAAACATGTTTGCAAAATTCTGGGGATTGAGATCCCCTCCATTATTGCCTTGTGTGCTTCAACATTTCATGTTGGCAATTTGTTCGAATAGGTCCGGGTCATTCATCGATCGATCAAACAATCTTAAATTTGCCGTTTTAAATTCAGACATTTTTAATGGATTGATCCATAGATGAGGTCTAAACTTAAATTAATCTAAAGTTCAGTTATTTAAAACAAAACGACATCATTTTATTTCAAAGAATTGGGTCTTGGATAATCCTTTAACTCGTAAAATTCATTTCCTTCAAATGCCCAATTCTCATTCAAATCCGACCTAAAATTCTAACAAATTTACCATATTTTATTGAATTAGGTAAATTTTAATTTATCAAAAATATGTTGTGATGGTTATAAATTATGACGTCCCCAACAAACGCTGGGCATAGTATAAGATAAATCTCTGCCCATCAAAGCTGTCATGGCGCATGAAAATGACCTCAAAGCCGAAGCACATGTAAAGGTCGTACGTTTTCAACTGATTCAGATGTACGAATTCACGTTATATGTAAGCATCGAAGCAATCGGCAAAGTTGTTTTTATATGATTGTAAAATTATAAGTTTAATTTATAAAAATAGTCTTCTTATAAAAATATAAAAAAGCTGCATATATTAAATTTAAAATGGAATTTTAATTAATGTTAAGATATAAAATAATCATAATAATAATAAATTTGCCCAAAGTATACAAAGTGGACAATTAATTAATTAATGTCCCGTAATTTGAAAACAAAGAAAAGAAAAGGAGTTGATAAGTAAGAGTAGCCTAATTGGTTTCAACTATTCACTTGAGGCTCTTTTTTGTAGGAAGTCTTGAGTTCGATTCATCACAGAGGAAGAAGAGGGAGAATTTTTCTTTTTGATGATTCTCTAGCCCCTGGCGTGTTCCTTGGTTGGATCAATTGCGGACATCTCGCTTCCAAGAGCAATGTTAGAATTGGAACTATTGGAAATCTGAAGCTGAAGGAAACATGATGCTGTGCAGGGCTAACGATTAATCAATAGTTGATCTATTAATATGTGACAACTTCTTATGCGCAGAAGTGTACAAGTTACGTAAGAATTTGAGAAACTTTAAAATTTTAAATTTTAAATTTACATCGTCTAAGACTCTTAAAATAGGGTTAAAAATTTAAGATTACTCTTACAAAATTAAGATAGCTTATGTGTATTAAAAAAAAAGGAGCTTGCGATCTCTTGTACTGATTGGACATACATTGTTGTTTAGGACAAATGGACAATAGGGGCCCCCGGCAATTAAGTCTCGACTACGTCAAAATCAAGACTTATTAAGTATTGTCACATTTTTTAAATTATAGTTTATAAATTCTAAACTATTATTGTTGATGGTCCCATGACTATAATGATGATTCTGACCGCAGACTAAAAACTATCATGTGTTATCAAAAGTTCAATTATCGCACTTATTTTGTCAGCTATCCACTAAAATAAACTTTAATCACAAATTGCATAGTTTGGATTTGGGTTATCATATTTTAAAAATTCATTAAATTTTTTTAAAACTAAGTGATTTTTAATAATCTTAAGTCTTAACTACTCAATTTAAAATAATATTTCTGTTAATATTTACTAATTTGACTAATAAAATTTAATGTTTTCAAAACTGGATCAGAATTTAAACCGATAAGATAAGAAATTTAAGATTTAAAAGGTTCAACCAGTATTAGACAATCATAAAACTTGTTTAAGATTGAATAAAAATTGAAAAATAATTAAAAATGTTGTCCTTACTTATCAAAAAATTTAAAATTTAATTAAAAAGGGTCTGTTAAAGGAAAACTAATTGATCTACCTTTTATTTATAAAAATAATTAATTTAAAAACATTGTCTAGTTAATTAATAAACAAGACAAATTTTAATAATAAACACTATTAAACTAAATCAAACTGGAAAAAAAATGAACTGAAATTTTGGTTGATTCAAAATTTTTATTGTTAAACTAATTAAATTGATTCGGTTTTTAAAACATATCTAAAATCACCTTTGCTCGCAACATACAAACAAATAGAAATTTACGTGGGTTACTCATCAAATCTTCTGTTCCACTTACTATATTTCATTAAATCTCATTCATACATTTATGTAGGGTCCACGTAAATATAGGGATGATATTTAATAGAACATGATAGGAACACTATAAGTAGTACAAAAGATTTGATCCCCGTGGGTTAATATACCCAACCTACTTGGTTAAAAGGGGTTGATTTTAAATAATGGGTGGTTATGAGTATAAATTGTAGGGTATGGGTTGTGAGTTAGGTATATTAATTCACTTGGATATTTATTTATTTGTTAAAATTTTATGTAATTGTCTATTAAGTCAATTGGATGTCTATTTTAATGTTTATTTATTAGTCAAATTAATAAAATATTAACATAAATGACTTTTTAAACTAAGTTTTTAAAATTGTAAAAGATTATTTATTTAATTAAAAATTTTAGAAATTAAACACTAAATTAAAATTTCTAAAAAGTCATTTAAAAATATATTATTCCTTTAAACATTCCATAATGAAAAAAGGAGAATTTGTAAATTAAACAAGAAAATCACTTTTTTGTGTTATTGTAAAACAACAAAAATTTTCATTTTCATTTGTTTAATTACACTAGTTAAATTTCATTAAATTCCTGATCGATGAGAAATTTGTTTATCTGCTAATCAAGTTAACGACCTAGTGCACAAGACTTGCTACTTTGCGGGATTTGGGAAGGGTCATATGATATACGCAATCTTCTTTTTGCATTTTTATAAAGAGATTGTTTTCGTAACTTGAACTTGTGATCTTATAGTCACAAAGGAACAACTAGTAAAGTTGCTCCAAGGCTAAATCGCTTATCGAAAGTTAAATTTCATTAAATCCTCGATCAATGAGAAATTGTGCATCGGCTAATTAAGTTAACGTACTCAGTGCACAAGGCTTCTCGCTTTGCGGGGATCTAAGGAGGGTCATATAATATACGCAGCCTTCTTTTTGTATTTTTATAAAGAGGTTATTTATGTGACTTGAATTTGAAACCTTATGGTTACAAATGAGCAACTTTACTAATTACTCCAACACTAAACCACTAGTCGAAAGTTAAATTTCATTAAATCCCTAATCAATGAAAAGTTTGTACATCCACTAATTAAGTTAACGTACCTAATGTATAAGGTTTTCCGCTTTGCAGAGATATGGGGAGGGTCATATAATGTATGTAGCATTCCCTTTATATTTTTATAAAGAGATTAATAAAAGTACAACTTCACTAGTTATTCTAAGGTTAAACTGCTAATTGAAATGTTAAATTACATGAAAGAGAGAGGAAAAAATATATGAGAAAAGGAAAACTCATTTTCTTACGGTCTTTCAATTTGGTCATAAAAAATTTAAATACCTGAATTTTATAATAAAGTATATTTAAATTTAAACTTGGTTTAAAATTATTGTATAAGGATGGATCAAAATATTTTTATGGCCCCGTTTGGTTGTTGGTTAATTAGCCAAAAAATAGCTGATTGAATAAATTTAGCTGATTGACTTTGTTGATCAACTATTTTTAGTGTTTGGTAATTAGCTGGTTGGGTTAGTTGATTGAACCCAATCAGCTGATTTTTTAAAAGCTCAGGAGGAGTAGTGTTTTGTGTTATCAGCTGTTAACTATTTGTTTGGCTAACGATTGTGCCCTCAGTTAATTCTTGTTTTCTGTACCATATTGCAGCTATTTGTTTCAGAAGTTATGTAAGCATGTTATTCCTTTCCTGTCAGACTCAAACCCTACTCATATTCATCATCCAACAATTAATAATAATAATTAATTTGTAAAATTTGTTTTCCACGTCTTTATTAATTTAAACATTTCAACTTTTGTTATTTATTATAATAATTCGAAAAACATAAATCATAAACAAAAATATATTAAATTTTGATTAGATTAAAATTTTTATTTAACTCTAATTTATTAATTCATTAAATAATTTTTTATTCTTTACTAAGAATATTCAACGAAATATTAAGATATATAATATTCATACCCTTATAATTTTCTTAAAGTCATTTTACACATAAACAACTAATTTTACCAAATATCTCTAACAAACAGTTAATACAATTCATTGGTCAAATTAACTGATATAATCAATTATCAACTAACAATTAATGCATTCATTTGATTGCCAAACATGCTATATATTTATATTCTAAAAATAAAAATACGATAAATTACATTTTAATAAATTGATTTGAGTTTATTTAAATTGATTTCATATCAAGAAAATTAAACTTAATATAATCAACAAATTTAAAATTTTCAATTATTTTCAAAGCAAAAATGAGTTTAAATTTTAACATATTTATCAAAATTCAGTTGAAACATTTAAACAGAAAATTAAGCTGCGCATTTGAAGGATTAACACGAAATTGGATAGATCAAGCTTGTCCTTTTTACAAGCATGGTACAAACACCCAGGTAACATAAACGAGGAGCTATTTAATCTGATCTTTCCGAATCTGACAAAACTGTTCAAAACAAACAAGTTACAGTCCTCGAAACACATAATCAAATGATTTCGCAGGTTTGAAAGCTGTTGGTTTTGGACACCGATCCGCGAAAGGTGAGCAGTTTTTCAATAATACTGTCCGTTCTAGCACATGTAATAAATTTTCTTCGCGTCTGCCGCCAATACGTCTCGTCGTTTAGTCAACATCCGATTTAGTAGTTGGACTAAAAAAATAACATGGGAGGTGTACTATATTGCTGCTGCTGTCTAACGACTCAGTTGGATGTTGACTAAACGACGTAGTACACCTACCATTTTAAAAAATAAATAATATTCCAATTTATTTATTCTTTATCTATGTTGAAATTGCCAATATCTTTATTATAATTATTCACGGCATAAATAAAGATAAATCAATAAGATAAAATGTTTAAAAGGTTTAACCGAAATTAAATAGTTATAAAATAGATTAAAGAAAAAATTAAAAATTTTGAAATATGATTAAAAGAAATTATCTTTATTTATCAAAAAATTTGAAGTTAAATTAAAAAATAGACTGTTAAATGAAAACTAGTCGATTTATTTTAATTTTTAAGAATTTATTAATTTACAAAAATGGATCGATTAATTAATAAATTCAACGGTTTTAAATAACAAGAGTTATTAAAGTAATTTGTTAGAGTATCCCATATTGACTAAACATGAAAATGTTAAAGGATTTATAAGTGGTCATGATCGACTATCCAACTGACTAGTTATAGTTATTTTGATAATGGTTGACCCAAGCTCAATTATTGTTAGTGGATTCTACTAAAAAATCTAATATGGTATCAGAGTATGTTTGATCCGGATTATTAATTTCTAGGTTGTCCGTCTAGATGTCCAGTCTCAACGGCCGAGTCCTATTATCACTGCATTTATTTCAAGTGACAACTGTATGTCCAGTCTCAGTTGCACTTGAAGAGGAGTGTTAGAGTATCTCATTTTGACTAAACATGAAAATGTTAAAAGATTTATAAGTGGTAAGGAACAATTATTCAAATGACTAGTTCTGTTCATTTTGACAAAGGTTGATCTAAACCTAATTATTGTTAATAAATTCTACACTTTGTCCATATTAAAAAATTTAATATAATAGAATCACAAAATTAGATAATTTAAAATTTTTATAATTAAACCGGTTAGTTTTTTAATTATTAACTATTTGATGTTAAATATATTATAAACTATATACTAAATTTAATAATAAAATTGACAACGTAATAAAATAAGTAAGATAATTATTATATAGTCAACTTTTTCAACAATTTCATGTTAAATTTGTTAAATAATTAAAAAATCCCAACTCGTTTATTATTTAAGTTTATTAATTTACGGGGAGCGGGTCCCACTCTTTTCCTGGGTGGCGTTGAGCAGCGTGCAGAGACGATGACTGTGGCGTTTCGGTGGTGAGTGCTAACGTGAGCCTTCCGGGTGTGGGGGTTAGGTTTAGCATTTAACAGTACCGAACTTCGCGATAGGGTCCAGACTCCAGACAGACTTGTTTTGGAAATAGGACAAAAGTTTTGGCTTATTTACCATTTTATGGGATTTCGTATTTTATTTATTTATTTATTTTCTCTTTTTATGTGTATAATATAAAAATTACACGTGTGGACAGGGCAAGTTCTCGGCAGACATCATCAACCATGTCTGTGTCTTGTCTCTTTTAACCAACTGTAATTTTATTTTTCTTAGTAATTCATGTTGTCTTTCTTTTTTCAGGTAACTTACCGTTTCAATTACAATGGCTCTTGAGTGAAATGCAAGCTAAATGGTTTTGAATTTGAATAGAAAAGGGTCATGCAAAAGAACCTAAAAAGAGAACGTGAAAAGAGAAGAATCTTAATACAACATCGTAAACAAAAACAGTCACCAATAATTTTGCTAAGATGCGCAGTTGTTTAATAATATACGATTTTATTCTTAATATAAAGAAGTTGTTTATAAATGACCCTTTAATTCAATGGTCAACAACGACCATTTAATGGATTACTTTTTGTTTTTTAGAGAATGAGGGAAATTCAAATTGGGGTTCAGTGTATAATACCTCTCGTATAATAGAGGGCCTAGCGAGCAACACCTCCAACGAAAGTGCCCAATGAGCAACGCCCTCAGTGGAGGGCTCAATGAACAAAACTCCTAACGAATAAAACCACCGACTGTTCCAAATTCTTACAAGAATTATAGCAACGCGGTATGAAATCGAACTTGGGACCTGACGCACGTCAAGCTCCGCTCTCAACTATCCGGTCACAGCTCTCGAGGACATTTTTATCTAATTATTAGATAAAGTGTATGTAAATGATTTACATTTAAATTTAAGATAATTAATTTGAGGTAATTTTTTGTTTATTAAAATTTTAATATAATATTATTTTGTTTAATTATTCGAAAAATATTATAACCGAAATGATAAATCGAATTGAGTTCGATCTAATTTATTTTTGTGCATAATATATAATTTACATAATTTAATATTTATTCTATATTTTATTCTATATTAAATTTGCATATTAAAAATATAAATTATAATAAAATTGGAAATTATCACCCTTTATAATATATTAAATGTATATATTAAAAAATTAGTTATAATAAAATTAGAAATTATCACCCTTTTTAGTAGAAGCCCTGCTGAACGGGAGCTATGGAGAAATTAACAAGTATGCAACTTTACTCTTAATTAATAAAAAAACTGTTTATAATAGATTCACATAAAAAATAAATAATTATAAAAATAAATATTAAGGAATAAAATTGTTTTACATTTAAACAAACTTTAATTTAAATTTTGTTTCAAAAATTAAACATCTAAGCGGGTTATGAAAGCAATGCAACCATCTTTTCTGTCTTTCTTTTTTACTTTTTTTTTTGGGTTTCTACTTTTGGAGATTCTAAAGTGGAAAAAAAAAAAACCGACTTGACCTTTCCCTATTGTCCAATCCACCCATAAAAGATTCCATCACCGTTGATCTTAAGTGAAAAGAGGACAATCATAACAGGATGGTCCCCTCAATGATCCGTTGTGACCACATAACCTTGTAGTCTTGCAGACTCGCACACCTGATCCATCTGACTCAACTTGAATGTGCGTTTAGTAAAACGACAAAGCTAAAAAGAAAGCTTACAAAATACAAACCCATACTTAAAACCTCCTTTGCCCTCTTTTTGCTCGTATAAGCAAAAAGTACCCGCCATCCCTTGTTCAATTTAAATTATGTTATATATATTTTAAAATTTTTTACTTTATAACGTTGCAAGCTTTTATGTGAAATCTTAAAATTTCAGTTATGATTATTTTTAATTTTTAATAAAAATAATATCCTAATTTAATATTTTAAAATTTTAGATAAATAATTATTTTTTTATACATAAATTAATCACATAATATCAAAATCAATAATTCAAATAATTAGCTTTTTATTGAATTTAAAATTTAGCATTGTTTTTTATGCAACAACGATAATTCAATAAAAATTCTGCTAACAAGCCGAGTCTAAAAGAACTCAGTAGTACTTAGCTTTACCTCTAACTAATAGTAAGGAAACACATGAGATGTGATTCCAACTTGTGTTGTTTCTAAAATTAGGAAAATAATCAAATTAGCTATTTATTTTTATTAATTTTTTGTTAATTTTGTTTTTTAAATAAATTATAAACTTATTAATTAGACATAATTCTTAATTATGTTTCCATGCTTTATTACAATTGAATAATAACATGTAATATCATAAAATTTCAATTTAAAAGTAGTATTTTTATAAGCTAAGAGTAAGACTGCGTACTATTAGACTCCTCAAATTTCACAAATCAACGAAACTTCTACTGAATTGTTGCTGTTATTGTTGTTTAGTATCATAAAATTGCAACATAAAATTTGTATTATGGGCATAATTTCAACTTGTATTTTTACTAAAATATAGGAAAATATTTATTTAAATTTATTAATTTTATTAAATGAATTTTAAAAGCTATTAATTAGTTATAATAAATCCTTGTTAGTAGGAATTAAAAAATGTTAATATAAATTTAATACTTAAAAACACGTTTTTAGTGAAGTGACAGGGCTTCTTCCATCTTTAACTAAAGTCTCGAGTTCAAGTCTTGAAAATGAAGTTACTTTAAAACTCGTGAAGGAGAGCTTTGTAACCTACAAAGGGTCCTATTCTACTCGAATTTGGATTAGTCGGTTTCCAATGTGCACCGAATACCTAGTGGTTTTCACAAAAAAAAAAAACACATCTTTAATGCAAAATAAAAATGTTAAAATACTCAATTCACTTCTTAATTAAAAGATTTTTTTGAATTCGACTTTTTAAAAATTATGATATATTAATTAAGAGTATGGTCGAGTGGCATTTCCGAAGTTTGTTACATATCCAAGCCCATTTTTTACATGATCGACGGCGATCAATAAAAGCCAAATCTGCTAAAAATCTGTATAGTAATTTGCGAACCTCAAAATATTATTTTATGTAATTTATTTAAAGTTTCGGACTTTACTGTTATTCTTAATAATAAGAAAAATCTGTTTTCTCATTAAAAAATTTCTATATAATAAAACTAATCTCTCTCGCTCTCTCTCACTCGCTACAACCTCCAAAGCTGATCAGTGATCGCATTTTGAGGTCTCAAAACGCAGTGTCTGGTAGTCTTGTTCTACTGTTTTGTGTCTTTCTTCTTCACAATACGTCGATTTGTGCTATCCCTAAACACATTGTCTTCAGGTATTCCTTTGTTTTTGTTCTGTTGTTTAGTGTTTGGTTGGCGTGACAGTTTGGAGCGAAGAGTGAAACGAGTTAAGTGTTTTGGACATGTTTTTGGATCTATCAAAATGGGCTTTGGTTTTCTTCTGCTGTTGGCCAGAGTTCTGTTTTTTGTTTTTGATATCGTGAAGTCAAGCTGTTTTTGAGCTAACATGTTTGTTTCTATAAGCGGTAGGTAAAATTTTTAAATCATTTTGTGTTGACGGAATCTTGTTGGTTTTTCTTGTTTCTTTCTTTACATTTTCCTGGAGGCCAAACTGGCTTTTGTTTTCTTTCTCTTTTGTTTCCTCAATGGAAGCTTGTTAAGCTTGCTCTAACATGTATAAATGTATTTTTTATGTAAAAATCTTGTCATGTTTTTTAATAATTTACTCTGATTTGCAGGAAAGAAGTTAATTTGTTCTCATTCTAAACAGGGTATGGGGTTTGAGACGTAGGAGAGCTTATTTGAGTTTAGAATGCGGAATGGTGATGATTCGGTTGTCAAATCCTGTTCTCTCAGAGGCCGTTTGTGTGTGATTTGATTCGTTTTGTTTGGATACCAGAGGGAAGAGAATCTGTGAGAGGCATCGCTCATCTGGGACTTTAAAAAGTTCACCTTTTGGAGCTGTTCCTTTCACCAGTTTGACTCTTTGATTTGAAGGCTCAGAGAAAAAGCAGAGATGATGATTGTAGATTGTAATGTCTAGTTTCGGTGGGTGGTGTCTTTTTCACAATTTGCCAAACACAGTGTAAAGAATTGATTTTTAAGCAAGTTTGAGCCAGTCGAATCAGTTTCTTGCTGTTTGAGCGAAAAAGGTATTCTGGATCTTGAAGATTTTTGGTGTACTATCAGAGAATCAAGCAGGTAGAGAGAGAAAAATTAAGGGCAAGTAGTGGATTGGATTTGTTTTCTGCCAGTTATAGTTGGAGGATGTTGTTGAACCGGTGAAAAAGTTCTTGTCCATGAATTTGTTGTCTGCTTTTGCTACGACCGGGGGAGTGTAGTTTTATTGTCTTCTGTACATGTCTTTGATCCAACATGGTGGGGGCAGATAAATAATTGAGAACAATGTCTCTGTGTCGTATGCCCATGTTTTTGTTGTGGTCTCTATTATTGTAGTGGCTTTGATGGGATTTTGAGCATTTGGCTTGTTAGAAGTAAAAGAAAGATTGTGATACGTTTTGGCACTGATACTTTTGGTGGTGGTGGTGATGAGTAGAGAACAGAAGCGAGGGAAGCAAGAGAAAGGCGGCTCTGATGTCGCCGATAAGGTTGTTGTTGTTGCTGTTAAGGCATCTAAGGAAATTCCTAAGACTGCTTTGGTGTGGGCTTTGACTCATGTTGTGCAACCTGGGGACTGCATTACTCTGCTCGTGGTTGTCCCTTCACAAAGTTCAGGTACCATTTTTTATCTTTTTGACTTTGCTCCACAGGCTTGTCAAAGTTTGAATCGTAAATGTTGGCTTAGAAACTCATCTTTTGTTCTTGTTTCTGTTCTCTTGTTAAGTTATGATTTATGAAAGATCAGTTGAGAAAAAGATCCATGCTTTATTAGATATGCAGGATACTGACATCTGCTTGTTTCCCTCAATTCTTCAGGCCGAAGGTTATGGGGCTTCCCAAGATTTGCTGGGGACTGTGCAAGTGGTCACCGAAAGTCTAACTCAGGAGCAACCTCAGAGCAGAAAGGTGATATTACTGATTCCTGCTCCCAGATGATCCTGCAGCTGCATGATGTTTATGACCCAAACAAGGTGAGTGCCTCAATTTATGCACTTGTGGATGCTGAAGGTTTTATATGTTAATCGTGATGCAGTTTCAAATTCTCATCAAATGTGGCAGATCAATGTGAAGATAAAGATTGTTTCTGGGTCACCGTCTGGGGCAGTAGCAACTGCGGCCAAGAAAGCTCAAGCCAATTGGGTTGTATTAGACAAGTAAATCACTTTCTGTGTAATCGATCTATACTTTCTAGAAGAATTTTTTTGCCTCTTAAATTTATTAGTTATGTGTCTTCTTTCTTGTTAGTTCATATTTGTTTTTGTAAAAATTTTACTTGCTTCTGATTTATTTGTTTTATTCATTTTCTGTTGCAGACAGCTGAAGAATGAGGAAAAATGCTGCATGGATGAGCTAGAATGCAACATAGTGGTTATGAAGCGCTCCCAGCCAAAAGTTCTCCGGCTGAATTTGATTGGATCTTCCAAAGAAGCTGACGTAGCTGTTCAATTGCCTTCTGAACTCAATGGCATTCCCGAGGAACAGTTGAAGGATAAGAGTGATTCTTTAGATGCCATACAAGGACCAGTTGTGACCCCAACAAGTAGTCCAGATCTGGGGACACCATTTACGGCTACTGAAGCAGCGACTTCATCAGTGTCCAGTGATCCAGGAACTTCACCTTTCTTCGTTTCAGAAACAAATGGAGAACTCAAGAAAGAACAATCGTTCGTAACCAAGGAAAGCAGGGGTCCTGATGGATCTAGTTCAGACACAGAAAATGAAGATTTACCTTCAGCTTCTGCAAGTTTGAGATTTGAACCGTGGATAGGAGAATTTATTAGTTCCCAGATGCCCTCACATCAAATGGCTCAAGCATCAGCTGCCAAGGCTTTGTTGGACAAGTTCTCCAAACTTGATAACAAAACTGGAATCAAAATGCCTAGCTGTAGGAATAATTTAGACTTAGGCGGAGACGTGAGAGAAGCAATATCATTATCCAGAAATGCACCACCTGGCCCCCCTCCTTTGTGTTCAATATGCCAACATAAAGCACCAGTCTTTGGAAAACCTCCAAGGTGGTTTAGTTATGCTGAGTTGGAGCTTGCTACAGGTGGATTTTCGCAAGCTAATTTCTTGGCAGAGGGAGGCTTTGGATCCGTTCATAGAGGTGTATTGCCAGATGGCCAGGCAATTGCTGTCAAGCAACACAAATTGGCTAGCTCCCAGGGGGATCTCGAATTTTGCTCTGAAGTGGAAGTCCTGAGCTGTGCTCAGCATCGGAATGTTGTTATGCTCATTGGATTCTGTATTGAGGACAAAAGAAGGTTATTGGTGTATGAATACATATGCAATGGATCCTTAGATTCTCATCTCTATGGTAATTCTTTTATGGTCCCTCCTAAGGAACTCAATACTTACATAGCAGATATCTGTTGTTGCAGAATATATGTGGTAGTTAAAGAAATTATGGTATTCTCAATCCTCTTCATTACTTTTTATAATCTTTAGAATAAACTGTAAATCTAGTTGTTTTCCTAACGTGGTATTCATTCAGTTGCAGGTGCATTAACGTAACTAATGTATTAATTGATTTCTCTTCATAATTCATGCACCTTTAATTGAAGTTGTACCTTTTTCATTTACAATTTACCAAGATATTTGGTTCATGTTTTAGGGAATCAGATGAAGCCATTAGAATGGTCTGCACGCCAGAAAATTGCTGTTGGAGCTGCTCGAGGATTACGATATCTTCATGAAGAATGCAGAGTGGGTTGCATTGTTCACCGAGACATGCGGCCCAATAACATCCTCATTACCCATGATTTTGAGCCACTTGTGAGATATTCTCTTTGTTTCTCCTCTAGTTCAAAGCAAATCCTTGAATGTTTTTGAGATATTCTTGATACAAAATAATCAGTATAGAAGGTTGTGCTATACTTGGAAATTTTCTACTTGATTTCAATGTGCTTACAATCTCAAACTATAAAGCAACAAGTTTCATGTCCCTTTCAGAATTTCCTAAAACCTATTTAACTGCTTTTCAACTATAGCAATGGAAGCTTAAGGTGTTAACCTCTGGGTTTTCATGATTTAGTTATGTTTTGTTTTGATAGGTAGGGGATTTTGGGCTGGCAAGGTGGCAGCCTGATGGAGATACTGGAGTTGAAACAAGAGTCATTGGAACATTTGGGTAACTTTTAATATCAAAATTTGCTTAAACTTTGTTCTTTCCTTGCTCGGTTATAGGATTTGCATGAACATTCTGATGTCCTGTAGGTATTTGGCTCCAGAGTACGCTCAAAGTGGTCAAATTACAGAAAAAGCTGATGTTTATTCCTTTGGGGTGGTATTGGTTGAACTTGTTACAGGAAGAAAAGCAGTAGATCTTACCCGGCCCAAGGGTCAACAGTGCCTGACTGAATGGGTATAATTCATGAATGAGTTTAATGTTTGCTTAATTTCTTTTATAACGACAAATGATTCCAATACAAAAGGTTTAGGGAAGAACTAGAAATATTTGTGGAGATAGCCTGTCGCGTTTTCTAGGTTCAGGTTTTATATGACCTCTTTTTAATTGTTAAGATTCTTGATCTGCGGCAGGCACGTCCTCTACTCGAAGAATATGCAGTACAAGATCTGATTGATCCAAGGTTGGAGAATCACTATTCTGAACAGGAGGTGTATTGTATGTTACATGCTTCAGCACTGTGTATAAGACGGGATCCCCATTCTAGGCCTCGTATGTCACAGGTAAAGACATTTTTAGCTGAAACCACTCTTACAGTTGCTTGAGTAGCCAAGCAGTTTGTAATTCTTCACAATTATTTGAGGAGCAATTACTTAAGTAGGATTATTTTCTAATTCTCAGTACATGAATAGAAGTTGTAAGAATACAGTGGTTGACTTAGATTACAGACATGGAAAGAAATGGCTAAGTTTAAGATTTCAGTAGACGGGTTTGAATGCCCAACATTCTCACTTGGAACTCAATCCTGGAAGTTTAGAATAGTTTATATGAAACTTCAATGATATATTAACTATTTGTTTCTGTTCAGGTTCTTCGCATACTTGAAGGTGACATGCTTATGGATGGCAATTACATGTCACCTGGTTATGACGTGGGGAGTCGGAGTGGCCGGATGTGGATAGAGCAGCAGCAAAATTACATCAGTCCTCTCTCGATCGAGGCATTTGAAGGGTTCAGTACGAAACTCTCGCTTGAGACACCAAGAGCTGCATTCTTGGATAGGGATAAGTTTAGGAAGATATCATGTCAAGACAATGCGTTAAAGAGCTAACCCATCCTGAACTATGGAATGCAGAAAATCTTCTGTTCATTTTGTATTCAATATATTTCCTTTTTGCCTTTAATATTTACGTTCAATGCCATCTTGATATTGGATTGTATAGTTGAAGAGAAAGAGGGGTAGTAATGCTCTGTAATTTTTCTGGTAAATCAATGAAGCTCTTCTATGTTTTGTGTCTCTTTCCCCCCATTTATTTATCAAGTATTGGGTTCTTAACTCATGTTCTTGGATAGGACACAGGGGACCAAAATCAAACAAAAGGGTCATCCTGAGATCTTGTCTTGTCTGAAGAAGCAAATGAGAGGAAAGCAAGCAGCCTGAAAGTATTAAAGGGGGGTTGAAATTCAAAAATGAAAAAAAGAAGGAAGATGAAGAAGAAACCCTCTTCTTATCCTAATTAACTTTTTGAATTTCAAATGTCTAAAGGCAGATCCAATGAGGCCAAACATTGAATCTGATAACGACATGCTTCAGAGATCAGACAAAGGTTCGTTTCCCCATTGCAACATAGAGACAACTTAACTTTGTTTGCTTCTTTCTGTATGTTATCCACAGGAGCAAATTGGTTTCGGTGCTTGTCTTATATACAACCTGGATTTAGAAGATGATGTTCAGAGACCTTGTCATGGAAATTAGTTGTGTGAGTTTGACTGCTCAATGAGGCAGTATCAAGATCACCTGCAGCCTTACCTGCATTGCCTGGATGAAGGGCAAACTCAAGACTTGTTTTGTTCAGTACTTGGTTTCATGATTCTCTGATCAGCCTTTCTTAAGATCTTTGTAATAAGAAATCTAGTAACTCTTATATCCTGGTGGTTAATCCTGGAGAGGATGATTGGTTAGAAGTGGAGACACGTAGAGATCTGCAAACCTGACTTGGATCGAGTCATTCATTTAATTCTGAGTTATTGGTTTATCAAATATATTATCTAGAGCCACTAAGGTGGTTCTATAAGTAAAATATTTAAATTTTTGTTTAAATCATAGTTAAATAAAAAACTCAACCTTTTCTATCAGTTTAATTGTAAAAATTTTAAATCAGTCATCTTTTCGGTTTTTTTAAAAAACTTTTTAATTCAATTTTTTAATAAATCTTCTTATTAAAAATTGATCGTTAATTTTCTTAATTAATAAATTTTTATAAAGTAAAATAATTAATAATTTTCTTTTTAAGTTAACTTCAAATTCTTAGATGTCCAAGTATAATCTTTTTAAAGCATATTTTAAATTATTTAATGTTTAATTAATTTTATTACAGTTTAATACCGATTGAATCTTTTAAACCTTAAATCACTTATTTTACCAGTTTAACTTTCGGTGCAGTTTTTAAAACATTGATTAAACTTTTGAATTTGACATATTATAAATGAATTTTTAACTATTTAATATATTTTAAAAATATTTAACTTTTAATTCTAACTCGACCTAATTTTAGATTATGCTTATTAAGCTCGATCAAATTTCGAGTTGAACTTGAAAATTTTAGATTGCCTGTTGCTATTTCTACATAAACTCTTTCCAAACATAAATCCAATTATTGAAGTTAGGGATAATATTTGGGTCGGGACTTGACTTAACCTAAGGTCAATGAGCTAGACTCGAGTTGATAGGCCTTAGGTTGGGCTCAGGTTTGGGTTGCCTAGGCCCAGCTTGGCCTGAGTCTTGACAACTATAATGAAAACTACACAACCGAGGCCTAACAACCATAAAGAAAAGGAGATTCTTTTACAAAGAATGACATCATTTTTTATTTTTAATTTAAAAATTAGGTCTGAGCTCGAGTTTGACTCATTGTTATCCTTCGTCAAAGTGTTATTCTAAGAGGAGGATACCACTTCAGCCTTCTTTCGAGCAGGCCTATACAAAATTAGTACTCTAGCGGGCCTGGCTTTAACTTGACTGCTCGAAGGGGATGAGATCCTCTGTACCCACTACTCTGTATCTACTCTGTTCCATGCAATCTCATCCATACATTTTTCTGGATCCCACATGGGTCTCACACATTTGTATGACGGAAATCACATAAAATAGAGTTGGTACAGAGTAGTGAGTATAAAAAATTTGATTATCGAAGTGTTGTCACAGAAGGCGAAGACCACTTCAGCCTTCTTTCGTGCAGGCCTGTAAAAATTTAGTAACCTAGCAAAAACCGCAGCCCAAATGACCATACCTGAAATAGGGCCAGCTCAAGAAGTAAACGCTCAAGCATCATCTCTGAAAACATATCTGCATCAGCTAAGTAGAGAGTGATCAAAGAAATGGGCATCAGTGATATTCAGAAATATCAAAATAAAGATAATATAAAACTCTTCAGTGCCAATAGGTTGGGCCAGCTATAGGGAACCTGAGCCCAGCTTGGGCCCCAACCAAGGCCTTCTAGGCCCCATTCAAACTATTTTGTTAAAATTAAAATGTTAAAGTGGGTTGTTTTGTTCTTACTTATCAGGTCCTAAGTCAAGCCCAGGCCAAGTAGCCCAAGCCTAACTCAAGGTCCAAATTTAAAAAAATAGTGTCAAATGCCGGGTCGGAGGCTCAGCCAATGCAAGCCCGAGTGAGGTAGTCCCAAACCAAGGCCTTCTAGGCCCTACTCAAACTATTTTGTTAAAATTAAAATGTTAAAGTGACGTCGTTTTGTTAGTTTTGTTATTATTTATCAAGCCCTAAGTCAAGCCCAACCTAAGCAGCCCAAGCCTAACTTAAGGTCCAAAATTTTAAAAAATGGAGCCGAATGTTGGGTCAGAGGCTCAACCAATGCAAGCCCGAGTGAGGTAATCCCAAACCGAGGCCTTATTACCATCTCTAAATATAACTTAGGTTTAAGTTCGAAAGGAAGTTTGATTGCAAAAAAAAAAGAAACTATGTTGTACATGGGCATTGAATTTATCACATTGACTTTCATCTTCTTCACAAAAATTTAAAATAAAATGATTATATTATTTTAAGACACCAATTCAAATATGTAATAAATATATGAAAGAACCTCTCTATTACATAAGGTAAAATTGTGTAGTATCGAACCTCTTTAGATCTCGTAACTTAGCGAGATTATAACTTAATATTGATGATGATGTAATTAATAATTATGAACAATATATCATTTCACCGAGAATTGATTTCAATTATAACATTTGTTGAGTTGATATCTTATTTTAAATATAATTCGGACCCTACCAGTATAATTTAACTAAATTTTACATTAAATTTTAACCTAAATTATAAAAACAAAATTTTAAATAGAGAAATAATTTAAATTTTTTTAAAAATACTAAATTCAAATTTATTTTAAAAATTTCAATACTAATTTCTATTTTTTAAATTATCATGCAGGTACCCTTGCTAGAGATATCAATGGGCTAAGCCAAACCGGGCTCACCTTGGCCTGACGGGCAAGAATAGGTCAACCCGTGACTTGACCTGTCATTTTTTTAAAAGAAAAACTTTCAAAACGATTACATTTTGGAAGTAAAGGTAGGGCCACGGGCCTACCCGACCACAGAATGTGACTCGCCCGTGATTCGATCAACCTGGGCTAAAATCGAGTCGGGTCCTTTTTGACATCTCTAACCCTTACCAAGATGATTATATGCTTGTTAAAACTACAAGTTTAACACCATGATGTCATTAATAATCCCCATAATCGTACATTAGGAAGGATCCCTTACAACAAAAATCATTTCAACTTAATTACCAAAATTGCATATTAGATATTAAATTATCTGATTACATACAATAATTCAGAAATTAGCATCAACTAAGTAATGATGCATTTGCTTCTCCTATCACCTACCAGTCCGAGCACCCAAGTAGCCAAGACTAGACCAGTAGGTTTTCAACATTCAACAACCTCCATAAATAAAAGCAAAGAACGAAGAAAGATCTCAGAAATTAGATCCACAAAAATTGGAATTGATCATCAATCTCAACTAACTAAAAAACCAGTAACTTCAATATAGTATTTGGAAACATGACACACGCTTAGAATGTAATGAAAGAACTGAGATTACGAGATAGATTATCAGACAAAATCTCATAATCAAGAAGAAGAAGGAGGAGGAGGAACACCAGTAGTCATCAAACCAGTAGATTCTTCATCCAAGAACAGATCATCAGTCTTCCTCATCATCCCATGAACCAAAACAACCACCACACCAATCAAAAGTGAGACCAACACGTTCAAGGTCACATGAGTCAACAACAACAGCACTATAGTCAGTACCGACAAGACGATCAGCACCACACGGTCGTCGATCATGCGGCCGAAAACCACCAACGGCTGGTCACGTAAGAAGTAGAGAAAAAGCCACACAGCCATCAGAACTATGAACACTATCAACGATATGGGGTGCCACAGAAGACTCAGGAAGAGTATCATGAGTACTATGATCGCGTAGTTCATGCGAAAGTAAGCCACGTTGGTCCTTACACGAGCTAGTGCTTCTTGGAAATTTGCAGGCAACTTAAAAGAATGAAAATCAAACATCACTTTCCATGGTCTGCGAGCTCCTAAACCAGCTTTGATACGTTCTTTGGCTCGAGATATGTACTCCAAATTCGTTGAAACTCCAGGGGACGACGAGGTTGGTATGGTCCCGTACGTTGTCATCTTCCTCCGGTGAGGCTCCCTTGGTGCTCGGAGGTGGCTCCGGTGATGTGGGTCGCAGTAAAGATTTGACCTTTGGGAGGTTTTGTTGTTGTTTGAAGAGGCGTGAGTTGTATGGCGTTAAAGAGAGAACGTGGAGAGATTGATGCAATGAGGTTGTTGTGAAGTACAGAATACTACACTTATAAAGTGAATGTGGGAGGTTTGATCTCACATGTAGTAATGGGCTTGTAAAGTCATTAGATTTGATCTTGGCTCTAGTTTGTCGTGTTCTTCAGGAGCTTGAGATCCCTTAAACTTTGATTATAAACACCATTTGGCAGGTTTGATCTCACATATAGTAATGGGCTTGTAAAGTCATTAGATTTGATCTTGGCTCTAGTTTGTCATGTTCTTCAGGAGCTTGAGATCCCTTAAACTTTGATTATAAACACCATTTAGCATACTTTTGATTGATTCAGTGATCACTTCATTGTTGCTTGCTTAAAATAATGGCTTGAAGATTCATTCAAGGAAACCATGGATCATCCATCCATCCATCCCACGGACCAAAATCAAGACAATTTGCTTGGAAGATTTGATGATTAGACTAAAATCCTTGGATTTATATGTATATCAGGTATATGAATTGGGACCCTCTCAAAAGACAGAACTAACTACTCTTCAAACAAAGCATGGTTTGGACTATTGTGAGGATAAGACCACACTAAACTTGGTAGGGACGGCGATGATAAAGAGACGGCTAGGGTAATAATACCATAGTTGGCCAGTTGGTGATAAGGGCACTGCTTCATTCTACTTGGAAACTTGAGCTAAGCCCAACCATTTCCCCACATTGTAAAAGCTTCACACTGCACATGGCACTTACATGTGGCAGGACCCAAATTCTGGCCTTGAAAGCTTCATCAATGGCAACGGCATGCACCATAACCTCTCAGGTCAAGAGGGGTTTCGACATTTTTTATCTTTGGAGCGAGTTCCTATGCAAAATAGTTTATTTTGACTTCTTGCGTGTTGTTTGATAGTATTTGCATCATCTAAAGTTAATCAAGTTATGAACTTTTCTGTATCATTTGGGCTGTACTGTTCCACTCTGGAATCTTTGATTGAAGTAATTATTACCATCCACCAGAAAGCTTGGGAAGAACCAAGAGAAAGAAAACAGGAAAGGCTTCTCAATGTCAAATCATGACATTATGTGTGTCGCCTTCTTTATATATATTTCTAAATTTGCAAAAAAAATCTCAAATAAATTAAATTAGAATCTAAATTAATTAAATTCGATGAAATTATAGTTCAAACCGAAGTCCAACAGATTAATAATGACTTTGAGTCTAAGTTGAAGTCTGATTAAATTATAGTTCGAATCAAAGCCTATCCAATTTTCCATTTTTGGTCAAATTTAAAAACTATTTATCAAACCAAATCTAATCCAAACTCTTAACTTCCCTACCATTTCTAAATCAATATTTATTTATTATGCATTTCTTCAATTAGATTACTTGATATAGACATGGCTTGAACCATTTTGCTTTTGTAGATTCAAGCATGTCTCAATCCAACTTGGTCGGATGCCTTTCTGCTTTCCTCTGCAAAAGGGCTACTCCACTTTGACTAACATGTTATGATGGCTGTAAAGTCAAGTCTTATGGCTTCTTGTTCTCTTCTCCTAAGGCTCAAAAAGCATGTGAAACGACTCTTCTGATAAATTTTGTGAGGTTTTATTTGTGGTCCTTGTGCAAACATGAATTGTTAAAGACAAAGTTTAAATCAATAGTATAGCCCTGTTGTTAGAGACCTGAAGGATTCAAGAAGAAGAAAACGTCTTCAAAATGATTTCATGAGACTGATCGATGGAACGTATACTTACAGCTCAAGATGTAGTGACCTAACAAACATTTTTGAAGGGTGTTGAGTTGCGGAAAAAGACCGATGGGGGGAAGTAGCAAATCCAAAATTGAGAAGAGATTATTCCAAAGTACCAGAGAAGCCAGTTTTTGATGGCTTCACAGAGCAACCTGCAATCAATAGACAATTCAAGTGTGGCAGATTAGTTTTGTTTCCAATCAGATAGAACCAACCTTAGATGCAGGACCATTTTCTAGTTACAGTTCAGTTCATGCCGGGACGGAGGGTGAAATGGCAATGAAGATGATGTAAGGAGCTACATTACACATTTTATGTCCAACCAAAGGAACTAAAGGGCAACCTAATTAGGGCGAAGGCCATCTTATCACTTATTTAGAAGAAATCAGCCTGAACATGTACTTTGCAAGAAATGCATCAAACTCTAAAATGCTAACAGAACTTCCACAACATCTAGTATCACATAACAATACGCACATGTGTCATGAGTAAAATTACCTTGATTAATTTCTGGAACCAACTTCTGAGCTCGGTGTTCTTAGTCTCCATGACATCTATGGCGTAGGTGTTAAAGGAGAGTACCGAAGCTTAACATTGCCTGATAAAGTTCATGGGCCAGTTCCAACAAGAAGACATAATGACCCCTGAATTCATCTTTTTGACAAAGGTTATTTAACTACCTGCAAAACATGAGAAATTGTTACAACAGATAAAAAATTGCAACTTCAGCAGATGCAATAATAACAATGCAACAAAAATAGATATGCACTGAACTACTCCTATAAAGGTAATTGCAACTTCAGCAGATGCAATAATAACAATGCAACAAAAATAGATATGCACTGAACTACTCCTATAAAGGTACCAAAAACTAGTTTATTTGGTGACTACAGCAGATAGCATTCCACATCCCATAAATTGTGGCCCATATCTCCATCACAGTAGTAGCTGCTATTGTTTCCACCCAAGGTCACATTGCACAATCAAATCCGTCCCTGGATGACATCTTTAAGGCTTCCTCCTATAGAAAAGGCCCTCAAAAGTTTCGGCTATCCCTTCCTCGTAAAATTACAAAGCACACACTTCAGTCGAGCAATGCCTAGACAGTTAACCAACAACGATACAAGGTTCACAACTGTAAGCCTTGTTATAAACATATTGACATACAATTCCTCTTCTCTGGAATCACTTTAGGCAGCATCCTCAAAGCATGAAGCCATTCTGGCAAGATCGATGTCCAGTAACCATGATTAAGCAGGCATTGATTGTGTCATTTCATTACACAGGAACTTACACTGAAACAAGGCTCACAAATTAATACTAGCAACAATTATCATCCACGCAGGTCTGTTGTACTTAGTCTTCTCTAAGCAAAAAGCTTAAATCTGAATGAGCGGGATTCGTGTGAATTGTTCCACGTAACATACCCTTCAAGAAGATTAGACTATGGAGATGGATGATAAAAACAGTAGCTCCATCCTCCATGTATTGCATAAAATATGCATTGCTGTACTTTGATGAAGTTCTCTACCCAGCCATTTAATTCTCATAGGAAAGAAAGTTATGGGGTTTCGTAACAACAGTAACTGCAATCAAACAGAGACTTCACCTCCCCCTACAATTTTCATAAGCTATATGGAACTAATGGGTCTGATGGGTTATCAAACAAATTTATTAAACAATTACAAAGCCTTCTGATCTCCATAGCAAGGTATCACTACTTGCTGACTCTCAAGCATCCCATATCCGTTCAAGTCTATTGCAAAAGCTTATACCTAGTTCTCGTTGATGTCTCAATAATGCAAAAGTCATGAGAATCAAGCATGAGACCTCCAACTATCCAACAAAACATTGAACCTGCCAGATGCCATATACTGTCATCCTTGAAAAGTGCAACAGTGACTAATATTTGCACGTACCAAATCATAGTTCTCAACTCAATTATAAAAAGCAACACCAAACAGTCTATGGCTATCTTCACCTTTGTCCAGTGTGACAATTTCGAAATTGATCCATCCCCAATTAATTGCAAAGTTTATCAACTAACTGCCCAAATAAGGCAGTACTAAAACTCTATTGGCTTCGCTATAATAGGTTCAAGTGAAAATCCATATAAATGGCCAACCAACTAGAATTGGAACTGCAATGCTACAGCTCTCTAAAATCTGTAAACTGACCTATACAATCATTTAACAACTAATATGATGAGGACAAAATATAAGCACTATAAATATCCCATTAGACAAGTATGATGAAAAGGACAAAGTTTAGATCCAAGAAACCCATATAACAAAGACAAGATACTTGCCTATAATCTTTTAGTAGTCTGCCTCTCTTCCCATGGCACGTCTTTCATCTTCAGAAATTCCAAGCATTTTGATAGAAGAAGAAGCAACTTGTATTTCTGGAGATTAATAACTAATTTAATGATACGCTGAAAATACAAAGTCGAGAGATAGATCATGCTCTTTACAGGCATCCCCAACTTGCGAAAAGCTTGAAGCTGACTGAAATTTGACAGGGCAAATTGGAAATAATTTTAAATCCAGAATAATGGCACTAACTTTCCTCCATCCATCACAGAAACGTTGAAATGTTGAAAGAATGTCGTAGGTTCCTCCACATCTCACATCAAGCAACGTACATACCGTCTACACTCTCCACTACTTTCACATGCTTATTTTCCACTCTGCAACCCTCTATTTTATCTATACAATACATCCAGATTCTCAGCTGGAGATATGATAAATTGTGGAGTGTCACAATCCCAAGAAATGTGGATAAGAGAACCACCTCTTATGAATGGCCTAAAATTTCTTACATCCATAGTAGAAATATACAATATTGTGGACAATATTCACAAAACTTAGCACATCCCCACCATAATTTGTACAAATCATTGTACACATCAAAGCTGTCAAGGGCCAAACTTGAAGATTGAAAGAAACGAGCCATCAGAAGGAACTATACCTAATTTGTGCACTTCAATCGAGCACATATTTTTGAAAAAAAGGCAATGCCCTATAGTGTATTTATATTCTCAAGAACAAATGACATATACCGTCATAATCACTAAACGCACGTGCACATCATTCTGATAAGTGCAAAAAATAGCTCACTTTATCTCAACAGCATGTTCCTTAAAGCATTTGTATCTTCCAATAATTCTCTAATCTGGAGTTTCAATGCTACAAAACTATGGGGAACATAGAATGAGAAGCAGGCCCTGTAATTCATTATCAGCAGTAGTGGATCATTATTGCATACGTCATTACGTCTCCCATGTTTATACCATCTCCTTAACCTACAAATGTAACTTAAAAAATCTATATCTAAGAACCAAACTCCAAAATCGTATAATCATCACTTAAAAGCAACAACTACAATGACTAGCCCATCAAACATTGCTGAAATCGCTCTTTATAGTAGACACAAAAGAAAGACTTCGCGACCTAGATATACAAATTTTGTGTGTAGGCTGCATCGATGGAGATCACAACCAACTTCTGACCTCCAGCAATATTAATGAAAGGAGCCAACAAGATTAATACACAACAGCAGAAAAACTTACTTTCTGCTGAGTTCCACATCTCAAACTTTTAGTTTGAAGATCGTGAATTGACTAAATATATCAGGACAAAGTGGCACAGAAAGAGTAAAAGTATAAGGCATATAAAGAGAATCGATAAGAATTGAAGTAACCACAATATTATCTTTATTTTTCCTACCAAAGGAAAATGATAACCCTACTATGGCAGCTTAATTAGCATGTATTCAGATAAAGTATAACTAGTGTCATATGCACACAAATACAAAACACGCTTCTCGCCTTTGAAATTTTAAACTGGACAACAAGTTGCCTTAGGAAAAGCTTCGAATTTCTTGAATTTGAAAAGTAATAAACTCAACGACGAGGAATCCGTGACTTCTCCCATGAAGCAGGACCAGAACCATAAATGGGACGCTTGTCAGGAGCACCCTAAAGGACATGGGAAAAAAGTAACAGAAACAGGAAAGGAAAAATGTCAAAATGCTATGCTCACTGATTAAAGAATCCAAAAATTACAGCGAATGAAGTACACCTACCACAGAAACTCCATATCCATCCCCATATGGTGTAGGGAAGCCCCCATCTGGAGTACTGAACTTCATTCCATATGGTCCACCTTAAGCCAAATCATACCAAGATAATGATGTCAAAAACCAAATATGAGAAGTAGGGACAAATAAAACAAGGCAAAATCAATAAAGTATTCTGCATTGTTAAAATGTCAAACAAAACTAACATAAACTAGAATATAGCATACCAACGGAAAATACCAAGTGATTTGTTCCATTACAAAGAAAAAGAAACTACGGTTAACATCTATAACTGATTAGTAAGTAAAACATGTATTGTGAATTCTAAGATAAGAGTAAACAACATTTCAACACATTTTTCTACCACAATAAAGTCAAGAATTCCAAAGTCATAAAAGAGATGTGTACCAGCACCCCAGGGTCGAGAATCTGCAGCAGCAAGGTCAGCGCGTAGCTTTTCAACCTCACGTGCCATGGAAACCAAGCTCTTCTCCATTGCCTGTCTTTGATCCATCAATTCAATGTTTCCTTTCTTTTCAAAATCAACGGCAGCTCTACAACATATATGGTGTTTTTAGCATTTATGTACATAGCCCACTAAAACAGCTATATTAAAAAAAGAATTTAAATCCCAGATCGCATTAAAATGGATATTTTTTCTTCTAAACAGCACAAACCTAGCACGCAGAAGCTCCTGGCGCAAGCCATCAATTTCACTATGAAGTAGAGGAATCTGTTGGTTGTCATGTTGCAACCTTGCAACATCCTGCTTTAGGGTTTGAACTTGCCCAAGGAGTTCCTGCTTCAAGTTATTTAGCTTCTTAACCTCCGCTTGTAGCTTTATAACCTCACTCTTTAATGGCTCGGTTGCACGGAGGTCAGCTTCCAGCTTCAAACCCTTTTCAATAAGCTCCCTTGACCGCATTTCCTGTTCTGCACGGATTTCCCCAGTGACATGATTCATACGTCGAAGTTCCTCTTTAGCTGCACCAAGCTCTTGTTGAAGAGCCATTCGATCCTCAATCAGCCTGCGATTATCACCCAAAAGTCTCCTCATTTCAGCATGCTGCATTTCAAGCTCCTCCTCCAACAAAGCAGGGTGAGGAGGTGGTTGTGGAAGAGGAGGGCCCCGAACAAAAGGCCTTTCAGAGGGAAATCCACGCCGGTCAACATAGGCTTCACGGGGAATTCGGTTTCTCCCTGCCATTATAGATAACTCTGCAAAACGATTTTACCTTCAAACTGACTACTTGATTTAGGATGCATTACCTCTAGTATCCTAATGAACACTACCAGAATCCTATGAACTAGCAGCCTTAAACAAACAAAGTCCCTCAACCCATAACGGAAAACTACACAAGCATATTGTATACGAAAGTATACCCCATAAATGCACACACATCTATTATATTGAAGTACATCTACTTGGAACCCTAGAATCAAAATTATGCTTTCAATAGCCTAATAAAAGCCTTTTTCTGATCCAATTAACATTACAAGAACCATAAACACTCAAAACACGTTCACAAAGTATCAAAGAAACAAACAAAAACATCGAACTGTCTCATCAAAACCCTAAAAATCTTAGCTTCGTAAACCAATTCTTCTAATAACAAGATAAAATCCGACGCCAAAAAAGACGGAACATCAACATGAAAGAGATACATACCTAGGTAAATTTACTGATTAAAGAGGAAGACAAAAAACCCACAAATGGTTCTGATTTGGATTCGGAATTGAGAGGTTTAGGACAGCTAGCGTTTTCTTTAATTCACCGATTTATATTTTGTGACATTAAGAGAGAGAGAGAGAAACATAGCTGAATAGATTAAACGACGACGTTTTGACTCTAGGCTATTGGGCTTTGTTGTTGGGTTGGGGTATTAACACATTGTCTGTATCTTGCAAGTTATTAAGAAACTAAAGGTGTGGACTTGGGCCGAAAATTGAACATAATATATATGTTTTCCAATATTTTAAAAACGTTAAGACAAGAGATTTAAGATTTAAAAGGTTCAATCAATATTAAATCGTTATAAAATTGATTAAAGATTAAGTAAAATTAAAGAATTTGAATATAATTGAAGGAAATTATCCTTACTTATATTCTTTGAAGTTTAATTGAAAAAAGATTGTTAAATAAAAATTAATTGATTTATTTTAGTTTATAAAAATTATTAATTACTAAAATTAACCGATTAATTAATAAATTGATTGGTTTTTAACAACGAGAGTTATTAAACTAAATCTAACAGAAAAGTTGAACGGTTCAAGATTTTTATGGTTGAATCGGCTGAACTGGTCGAATCTTTTAATCATTGATTTTTGTATTTACAAATATCATATTTTTGGTTCTAATTTAATTATTTAATTCTTTTTCACATTTTCCATTTAAACATTTTAATTTAGTGCCTTTTAATTTGTAAATAATTGATTAGATTAAAGTGAGATGTAATAAGGTAAGGTAGACCATTGATAATGATATAACAAAAGTGATGGGTTCAAACCTATTAAATAGTATTTATGTGTACTCTTGTCTTGTCTTTGTGACTGAAAGCTGTTTTGACAAGAAGATTGAGATAAAGACAAACAATCTTTCTTACATTCACGTGAAGATATTTTCATTTCCTGTTGTCCTTTCAAGGTAAAATTGACACTTTTCTTCTCTAATTATTATAATATCAATAGGTCAGACTGAGGTAGAAGTCGGTTAAGATAGACTATGGCCCAGTTTGTCTACAGATCGACCAGTTTATGGCCCGAATAGATCAGGCTAACCTGACTTATTATATATTTTTTAAAAGAAAAATGTTAAAATAGAAATCATTTTTAACAAAATGACGTTATTTTTAAAGTAACAGTGAGCTACGAGCCGGTCTGTGGCCATCTCATAGCCAGATTTGAAGTGACGGTGGGCCACAGGCTAACCAGTGGCTATCTTATGGCTCAATCGGGTTGACTATAATCGATTCGTGACCCGCTAATAACTAGGTCAATCTGGGTCAAAATTAGGTCGAACTAAATTTGATATCCTTAATAATAACAATATGGAGAGATTATTTTATCTTTTATTTATTATGTCTTTTTTTATCTCGGCTATTTTTATTGTATCATTTATTTTTCTTATTTTATATTTTTATTAAGTTTTTTATATTTTATATTTTATTATGATTACAATTATTTTATTTTATTTTATTTTATGATGTAAATTGTTACTAACTTGGTATTTTCTTTTTATAAAATGAATAAAGATATACTAATCAATATTACAGCAATGCAAGGTTTCAGAAAAACCACAGGGAACTCTATTCTAACTCACTCCATCTCCATGTCGGTGTTCCTGGGATTACAGTAGAAATGTTTACACACATTGGGCCCCTGTTTATGCTACAACACATCATAAGTGCCATCCGGCTTTGATGCGGGGAGGTAGCAGGAGGTCGATCAGCTCGTTTTGCAGCGATAGCAGCTCGGATTCAGCTGACCATTTTATCTGCCAACTTGTGCTCGTCTTCTTCTATGAGTTTATACAGTCTATTGTTACGATGAATGCTACTTTGGGGAGTATATATAGCATTGTCAGGATCACCCAATTAAGCGTGTCCTCCCATTCATATCTATGATTTCCAACTTCCAGCATGTATGAGATTGTGTTCCACACAGCTTTGGAGTGTTCGCAGACAGATAACAAGTGATTCATGTCCTCTCCTCTATTATTCTTATCATCTTTTTCCTGGATCATAAATGATTCGCATCAAATTTCATTTTCACTCCAATACAAGACAAAAGAATAACTTTCTTGCGTGATGATACAAACTTAAAATGATGCAAGCTTGATCATGTAGAGAGATCAACAAGTTCAGCAACTTGCTCTAATCTATATCATCAAAGGTACAATATAATTAGCAAAACATTGAATACCTTGTAAACTGAAATTAAAAAATACATAATAATTAATCCATTTTGAGATTCAATAACAAGTTCTATCGAAAACATAACTTGGTAAAAAATTCAGCTGAAACTTGAGATTTAGAGATATTTAATTGTATGTAACCTTATCGTTAACTAATTTTATAGAAAATAATCTCATAAAATAACACATTTTGACTAAGACATTTTTCATAAAAGCCTCCCTTCCTTCTACTTATCTTTCATGCCTCTTCAGTTGGAGTTCTCTTCCCCTATAGTGTGTGTTTCTGCGGTGGTTTCAGGCCTTTACATATTTATTTACTTTTATTACTTTTAATCCATCACTAGTTTTTTTTAATCAAGTTATTGGAGTATTCACATTCTTTTCATTATTATCAATATTTTATTCTTTTTAGTAATTTAGTGTCGTTATTATTATTATTATTTTATTAGTATTATTATTATTTTACTATTATTAGGCGTTTATTGAGTCTCACTAGCTTTAGTTTGTCTTTATTATTATTATTATTATTATTATTATTATTATTATTATTATTATTATTATTATTATTATTTTGTGATTAGTATTATTAGTGTTACTTGAATTTATTTTAGCTATATCTTGAGATTTGGGTATTTTTATTATTATTTCTATTTAGTGTTTTTATTTTTGGAGACAAGAAGGGATTGGACGTTGTAGCCTATTAGGTTCTCGCCGATCTAGCCTCCTTCTGGTATTCCCCATTCTTTGTATTTTCAGTTATTTTCTGTTTTTAATGAATTGTTTCTGTAACATGCATCATTTGTATATTGTCTCATTTGCATGTGGGTCCACCGGAAACAGCCTCTCTACTATGTAGGGGTAAGGCTGCATACTATCGGACCTCCTAGATCCCGCTTCATTGCGAGATTTCGGACTGGATGATGATGATGAATAATCTCATAAAATAACACAATTTTCAATTCTATGTCATCTTTATCCAAATTGTATAAGTTTGCAAATTTAAGATATACCTCCACCTAGAATGAATGTTATCCAAATGACAATGTTTCACATTCATATGGGACCCCTCAACATCAACCACTGTCTATACCCACTACCTTAGTCACCATAAATTACAAGAATTCTATATTGTGGTTAAGATGAAAAGGAAAGGGTTGATGAAAGAAAACAAATGTGAAAACAAAAATGATAACTCAATGGGTAGTCCCCACTAAAAATTATAATAAAGAAAAATGCATATACATGTATTGTCTGTAATTTGCATCTTGCCCTAATTGAAGAAGACAAAGTATGTCAGCCTCCTTGATGTGCCCCCACACGTATTGTTTTCTTCATCATCAGTTTCTTTCAACCTTTTCTCTTGCTGGTTTTGTATTATTTGAAGTTAAGTTTGCTTCATCTTTTGTCTTATAGGCCAAAAGTTTGTGCTTAAGGATATGCTGATGGGATCTCCTCTCTTTTCTTGATCCAGATTGGCATTCTTTTCTTCATTCTCGCAGTTGGGAAGTTGACAATGGTATCTTCTTCTGCCACCCATCTTGCATAAGAGCAATCAATAAACCAAAGACATTAGAGAATGTACCACTTGATGTTTGATTAAGATGCACAATTGCATTAATAATATTCTAAAAATAATACCCGAGATAATAATAAAATAATGCCGAGTTGTCTTTGAAATTTAAAGTTTAAGTTTAATTTTGAAAAAATAAAAATTAATTTTAGTCGATCAATTTTATTGAAATTATATTTTAATTTTAATTTTTTCATCAAATAAACCATAAACTTGTAAATTATGATTCGGTACACCTTTTAATGTTAAATGTATATAAAAAATTACAAAATTTTGTAATACGAGTTTATTAAAATACAATATTTAAAAATAGGCCTAATTAACGCAATTAAATCTATATTATATTTAAGGTTTAAAAGATATATTTAATTATACTTTACAATTTTATGGTATATTTAATTAATAACACAAAAAACATAAATAAAAGTTGAAGAATTAAATTAAGTTTTTTCCTTTCATTTTCATAACTATTATAAGGTAAAGCTTAAAAACAAACATTTCAAATGAAAGCACTAAAATTAATCAAGTTAGTCCAACATGATCTTTTGTTCTCTTCTGACTAAAGAGAAATCAGAATCTAGGGTTGCTTTGATCGCTAGGGTTTTTCTGGTGTGATCTATATCAATAATCTCATTGTCAGCCTGCGTCATGAACCAACCCTAGCCTAGAAATTTGTACATTGTTATATCATAACAATCATATACTTATATCTTAGGATCATATCTTGGACCAACTTTTAGGATTAAGTAATAAAAAAGCTTTAACTTTTTACAATACCTATGATGGATGATTGGTCAATCCATAGTTGTGTTTTCAATGCATTAGACTAGTCAAAAATCTCTTTTTGGGTAATGCCACTTACATGACCCACAAATTAATTTCCAAGTAATTAACATCCTATTTATTCTGTCACATGTGGCCTAGGAATCATCATAGATTTGTCTACCTCATGTGGTTGATTGTCACATTATGTGCAGTAGATAGAGAATTCTCCATATGGGGGTCACTTCTGTAACATGGATCCTGTCCTTTTCATGTATTTGTCTTTATTCATATGGTAAAAAGATCAAACATGTGGACTTATTACAACGATGAGGATTCAAGCCTGACTGGTTTTATATGGTAAATGCCAAAACTAGTTTTTTTGGATTCCACAAAGTTTAGATCTTCCATGGAATTGTTTCTTCATTTAGCTTGTACTTGTTGAAGTTTTCCCTAAAGTTCATTCTTCTGATGTATATAGAAAAAAATGAAACTATAGAGCCATGGCAGGACTTACCTGATTTGAGTGACAAAGTGGTGTAAGAAGATAGAAGCTTCAAGTCTGGCCAAGTCTAGACCAGGGCATAATCTTTGTCCACCTCCAAAAGGAGTGAAGTTACAGTTACTTACATCTTTGTCCTGTGAGTCCCCAAAACCTTATAAGCTAAACACAGAAGTTATAGAAAGTGACTGAGTAGAAAAAAAGTTTTTTCTTACTTGCCACCTCCATGGATTGAACTGGTAAGGCTGTTCATAATTGTTCTCATCAAGATGAACAGACCTGAAGTATGCAAAAGCACACCATCCTTTTGGTATCAAGTACCCTTTTATCTCTATATCTTTCATGGCCTTTCTCATCACCCCTATTATGATGTTTCCCATCCTTAAACTTTCTGTAATCACCTGTGATGATACAGAAAATAAGATGGTTTTTAACTTATTATTGAAACCCTATGTCTCTTGAAGTCAACAGTGTTCAAGTAACTTACTGACTGTGTAAAGGGCAATGACAAGTAATCAGTCCAATTCAATGGCTCTCCAAGCTGAGCTTTGAGACTTCTCAATTGCATGTTCTCGTCCTGAACAGCTAGAGGTTTAATGGTCAAAACAACCGACTAAAGGACAATACTATTGCATGGGAAAAGAGGGAAACTCTTGAAACTAAACAAAAGAGTACTAACGATAGTTACAAGTCACACGAGCAGTAATGAACACAGACACTGACTTGTCACCTAACTATCGAATTGACAACCAGATAATCCAAAAACAGTAAAATTTGAGAACAACTCTTACACGTTCCCTCCAAAGGATTGGACGCATAACACTTGTTTCTTCATATTCTTTTGATGATAAACCAAAAGAGTAGATCATACTTCAGAAAAGCAGTCAAATTCATATGTATGTCTATGTACATAGACCTTTCAAATTCAACAAGAACGCTAGAATATTACCATTCGTATACAGTACGTGGGATAATGTTATTATATATAAAAACTAATAGGATAGAGGGCATCAAAACATACCTTTAATTGTTTTAGTGCCACTGGGCAATCTGAGAGGTACTTAATAGCAAGAGTCATAAGAATTGGCACCGAGTCCTCGCCTGGTATCATCATATCAATCAAATTATCTGCTAAAAGTTCATCGGTCAATTGTTCATTATCATCATTGAGCAGAACTTCCAGTATATCTTTTGGTGGAGTTGAAATGCCACTAGCCCTCTTTGATCGAATGACTTTTTGGACAAACTTAGCCATCTTCTTCTTTGCCTGGAATTTCATTACATGATCAGTAAATTTACTGTAATATATATAGAGCAGTTAGGTCATGATTAACTTGCCTGTAATGACCGAAAAAGTTGACTTCCAGGGATGTTTATAGGTAAAGACATGAGACCTGAGATGAATTCTTGGAACTGTTTCTTGAGTAACTCCATTTCTTGACCAGGATCCAAGCTAATCAATACCTTAACAAGGACTTGAAAGGCAATCTGGGACAGAAAAGAAGGTTATTTTCTTGGTAACTTTTAGAAAGGAGGACATAGTTGTAATCATCATGAGTCTTATTTCCAAGACAACATGATTTCATGTAAACCCCATTACTCCACTGAGCACGAAATCATGTCAAACTTAAGTACAAGCCAGAGGTAAAATTTCAAACATCAATCATTATAGAAAACAGAAGTTTACCAGTAGATGGTCATTTTTTATCAGCAAAAAACTAGTAAAAATGTTAGAAGAAGAAAGCTAGAGATAGGTTAAAAGAGAGGGTGACATGTTTTGTTTTTTCTTATGTTCATCGGAAATCATCTCAAAAAAAAGCATCCAAAGAGAGCTTAGAAGAAGCTAAAGAAGACAGATATTCAAACTTCAAGGATAGCATAGCCCTTCACACACACACATGGAGGGATAAAGAAAGACTGACATTTTTTGTCTCGTCTTGTATGTATATGGGGCGGTCATCTCTCCATCTCTCCATCGACTGTTGAACATAACACTGCATGTCTCTTGTGATCTGAGCTTTGAGATGTGGAGACTTGAAGAAGGCTCCTACAAGACCATGTATTCTCCTTTGTAAACTCCCATTGATAAGCAAGATTGATGACTTTCCCATCAACTCTGTGAGAGATTTCGGGTAAGAAGGCACAAAGGTTTTTGCATCACTTTGAAGTATAATTTTGCTCACTTCTGCATCTGTTGACACAATTGTAGGAGTTCCAAATATGTGAGACTTGAACACCTTCCCGTACCTGCAAACACCATAAAACCTGTGTCACACATCCCTTTTTCATTTTTCCTTCAAGAAAATGATCATAATCTTCGAATCTTTTTGTTTCATATATGGTTTGATCATAATATGACAGAAAAAAGAAAATCCCAATTGCTATCTGATTAGACAGAAAATACATCACTTTCTTCAAGCACTAAAAGTCACAAATCATTACTAAGCCGAAGTGACTAAGAAACTGAAGTAAGCACTGCACTAACAAATGTACCTTAAAATGAGCTAAGACATGATACCTAGTATCTATCTTACTGTACCATCATAGCATACATACACACATATATATATATGTGTATGTATACATGTAATACTCACATGCGTCGACGTTTATCCATGAAGGTCTCGGGGCGGTCAGAGTAAGCAGATGAAACAAAGTCGACGGTTTCTCCTACAAATGGCCATCCGAGAGTGCCTAAAGGAAGTGGGGTTTTGTAGTTTGGTGATGATGATCTGAGGAAGATACTAACAAACCAGTTCCTGTAGAGAATAATTGTTGACAATAAGATTGTCGCTAAGACTGCCCATATTAAGTTGTCCATTGTTGAAGATGATGATGATGATTTTTGACCCCTCAAGCACACATGCACGAGATATAACCCTTTTTTCCTCTCTCAAACCCTCTTATTCATCACTCAATTTGCTCTTTTCTTTTATCTTCTCTTGCTATTTGTTTCTTTCTCTATATCTATAGGTTTGTTTAAATATGATTAGTGATTGGAGAGAAGGCGAGATTATCTTTTCTTGTGATGGAGAAAGGGAAGTGCATGTGTGCACGTACGTGCAAGCTTCCTCCTTTAAAGAGAAGAAGATGATTCATTGATTAATTAAAGTTAATTAGATGTTAAGCTAAACATGATTAAGGGTTCATGAGAATATGGTATTAAGAGCTAGTGTTCTCATTTGGAAAATGTTACGAATTTGCATATATATAATATATATGATATGACAAATAAGATTTTTTATAGACCAAAATGGAAAACATAGTTAAAGTTGTAATTATTATGCTTTCTTCAAAGTGCAATTTAAGTTAATTGACATACATTTAATATATATATATATATAATGATCTTTTGAGTGTTGCTTTCAAAAATAAAAAGTTTAGAAAAATGGAAAATGAAGTTTTCAAATAAAAAAAATATTTGCAACCCAATTTATGAAAAATCAAAATTTGATAGGTGCATTCTTTATGCCAAATAAAAAATAAAAAACTCAAAAATATCTATTTTTGAAAATTTTTTAATTTAGTAAAAAAAATTAAAAAATTAAATTTAAAGACTAAACTTTTAAAATTAGTATAAATCAAGTTTAAAAATTATTATCGTTGACATTAATGCGGCCACCAAATATCATATGGATATTCATTTATTAATTATATCAATAAAAAATAATGTTTTAACATAATTTTTATTAATTTTGAAAATTTTAGAATGTTTAATATTAAATTAAAATATCTCATAAGATTAGATATTTTTAAATTGATTCTCCCAAAAAAACCGATAATGCGTGGTCTTACTTCTAATTAATAAAGAGATTATTTTCAATAAACGTCGTAAAATATGCAATATTTAAGCTATATATTTGTAAATCAGGATTTGGAGATGAATAGTCATAGGAAAAGCATAAAGAGAAGTGTAATAAATTTAAATTTAATGAATATTAAAAATAGAAAAAATCATATTAAATAAAAATGATAGAGGATAAGGATATTTTCTCATAAACAATTATATATATATAAACTTATGTATTTAGTAGTTGGTAGACATAAAATAAAAAATTTTCTTATTTAACAGTAATAATTATTGTTGGTTATTAAACAATGATCTATATATAAAATTAAAAAAATATTATTTTGTAAAATAATATTTTCAATATAATAATAATAATAATCCATATACATATTTATGTGTGTGTTTATAAGTAGAGAGGAAAAGATTAGAAGTCCCCACAAGTGCATGATTGTCTCGTGGCACAGTGTCCCTTCTTATATGCAGGCAGCACAGCAGGCGCAGCTGGTGGCCTCCCTCGTGCGTTCATGTGAGACTCAGTGACTCCATTCATTCCATCTTCATCATCTACTTCTCTTCTCTCTACTTTTGTCCATTTGGATTTATCACTCATTCCACAGCCTCTCATGTTACTTTCATCTCCATCCTAGGAGTGATAATCCAAATGGGATATATATATATTGAAATGAATGAGTGAGAGTGAGACCACATGTGTCCACTTAGTTTATATAAAGTGAAGTCTACCCCATTAGCCATCTAATGATAAATAAACAAAAGGGTAGTCCTTATTTCCCTCAAATATGGTATTCATATCTTAGATTTTGGTGGATATTATGACTATGTACATTGGAAAGGGAAGAACATGAATGGTAATTAAAGCATATCTTTTGAGGGAAGAAAAAATTAAAAAATTAAAAAAGCTTAATCTGCTTTTAGTTTCCAAGATCATTCTTCTTGACTATTTGTCTACATAAATGTGGGATTCTAAGTGACTTGCAACTTTTTAATTATTGCAAGTGTATTCTAATTCTCAAGCTCCACTTTCCTTTTGCTATTTATTCAACTAACCTACCCTATGATTATGTAATATAAATATATCTTTTGGAGTCACCAAGAATATATACATTATAGTAAGTTGTCATAATCAT